>CAJNJA010018142.1:42800-68292 GCA_905231915.1 Symbiodinium necroappetens | reverse complement strand
GGGGGGGCCCCCCCCCCGTTTAATATTAGGGGGTCAGGATTAGTAGGAATAGCAGTAGCAGCAGCAGCAGCAGCAGCAGCAGCCTCAGCAGCAGCAGCAGCAGCAGCAGCAGCAGTAGCGGTAGCAGCTATTACTACTACTGACATTGCTATTGCTATTACTATTGCTTTTGCAATGGCTACTACTACTGCTACTGCTACAACTACTAGTACAACGACTACATGGCCTACTACAACTACTACTTTCACTGCCACTGCTCCTCCTCCTCCTGCTCCTCTTCCTCCTCCTCCTGTTTTACAACTACGAAATGCACGACTGCGCCGTTCATTCCCAGGCCGCGTGTGCCGAAGCCTGACATCTGCAAACTCTAAGAAATCGTAGCCTTTGTGCAGGGTCCAGCGTTCAGAGGTTTTTTGGTTGAGCGTCCCGAGGTATCGGAACACATTCCTGAACGTGCACGAGGAGATGGAAGAGGAGCTCTGGTGCACTGTTCAAAACCCGGCCCACAACAGAGACCCTCATCTTCAGAAAACGCCGAAGAGCCCGACATTTGGGCAGTCTGTATTCGAGGAACCCTCGCTTAAGGTTTGTTTAAGGGTTCCTTTAAGGAGTATGTACGGTATGTATTAAAAAGGGTGTCAGGGTTTCATAGGTTTCAACACGCCAAAGCCTGGATGTCTACAATACTCAGCAATTTTGGCTCCCCATGCTCGCTTCGACTTGAACCTCAAACCCCACTGCTCGAACATCGCAAAGCCTTGCGATACGGGAGGTATCCCAAACCCCCAAGCCCTTAAACGCGCAAGGCATGAACCCTAAATCCCTAAACCCCCCAACCTCTAAAACCCCAACCACCTAAATCACGAAGCTCTCAGTCTGAAAAAAGCCCGAAATCCTTCTCCAAGCCCAACCTGTAGCCCAAAAGCCCTGCGTTTCTTAAGTTTCCTGATTATGGTCTCTTTGTATAAGTCCCGATAACGGTAGGTGTTTCGGGCTGCAGGTAACCCTTAACCCTTTACCCTAACCATAATGAGATCTCTTCAAAAGCAGCAAACTCTAAACGCTAAACCTCAAGCACTTCTTTTCCCCAGAGTCCCATGCCCCGATCTCCAAACCCTAAACCCTAAACATCGGCCTTCATCATTAGTGTCAGGGTTTTAGTTTACATTCTTCCTTAATGCCCCAACAGTGCTTGCACAATGGGGCTCTTACGTTAAGGGTCAAGGAATTGGATGCCGGGCGCAACGGTGCACGCGGTGGTGCGGCGGGGCCTTCGTTTCGACGCTCTCGCTGTGGTTTCGCGCGGATTCCGTTGCGCACCCTGCAACCCTCTCGGTGTTTTCCTCGCCTCGCGATGCTCTCGCTTTCGCCGTGCTGTGGTGAGAGGCGCACACGGTGGGGCGGCGTCTGCGCGCACGCGCTGGGTCTGGGGGACCCACATAGGTTGCGGGCCGCGGCGGCGGACGCAGTGTTCCGGCCTTGAGGCCCACTTAGGTTGCTGGGCGCCGCGGTTTCTGGCTTGTTCTGGGAGGCCCACTTAGGTTGCCCGATGCAGTGGCGGGCGAATTCAAATTCCAGGATGATCATGATGGTGCCGATGGGGATGATGGTGCTTCCCTTTTTCTGGCCTCTTCTGGCCTCCTTTGGACTCTTCTGGCCCTCCTCACTGTTTGGGGTCTAGCCCCAAACCCGAAACCCTAAACCCTAAACCCTAAACCCTAAGCTCCAAACCCTAAACTCCAAACCCCAAACCCCAAACCCCAAGTCCTAAACCCTAAACCCTAAACCCTGAACCCCTGCAACCCCAAACCCCATCTTCCGCCGCTTGAAGAGGAGGCTGTAGCTGGACCTGGGAGGCAACGATCTCAGTCTGCGGATCTCACGCCGTCTGTGACCCAGGACCTCTTAAGCTTTGGGGGTCCTTATGGGGTTTAGGTTCAGGGCTTAGCTTGGTTTTGGGTTTAGGATCTTTTTTTGTAGTTGTGGATTCTGGGGGCTTTCAGATAAGGGGTTCACGGGGTTTTGTTGTTTAGGGTTTAAGAAATTCCGGGGGCTTTTGGGGTTTAAGGGTTCAGGGCTTCGGGGCTTTGGGGATTTGAGGCTTCCGGGTTTTGCCTCGGCGGATAGGGTACAAACAGGTTTTTGGAAGCGGAGGAGCCTTTCTTCGTAGGGCTTGGGGTTTTGGAGGCTGGCTGCTTTGGGTTTGCGACCTGTTTTGTCGGGCTTGGGTGTTGGGCATGAGAGTTTGCGGTTCTGGGTTTGCCTTCAAGCTGGTGCTGATCTCCGCGTCTCTTCTCAGCGTTGGGTGGTTGCTGTTCCGTTTTGGAGGCGTTCTATATTGGAGGTTGAGGTCGAAATAGCCTCATTGGTGTTGATGTGCTGCGCTTGGCTTCGTACTTTGCTGTCTCGTCTTCTATTGCTTTCTGGATAGTTATTGCTGCATACTGTGGCTGTTGCTGGTGCGCCTGCGAGAATTTATAGCAACTCCTGCCGGGCGAGATACATGCATACATGCTTGCGCACACGCATTATGATAATTATGCAATCATAGACACCGAACAAGTATGCAGCATGCATTTCCGTCTCACATACGCACATATGTGTGTTTTCTTTCAATCCCACATACATGTATATATATATATATACATATACACACAGCACACATACAGACGCATATTGCAGTGGGGAGATGAAGATGAATAGATCAACGGATAGGTAGATATATCGAAATCGCGGCTGAGGCGTCGAGCCTTCCATGTCAAACCCAACACCCTCCTCCGGAAATTGTGAACCGCTCATGCAAAGACCCTGGCAAAGGGTAGACAGTGAAAAAAGGGAGCCTTACATAAAGGTAAAGGTACCCCCAGTTCCAAAGAAGCCATGGTGCAGGAAGCTTCTTCGGCCGCGTTGGGCTCAGCAAAGCTTCTTGCTTGGGCCATAGGGTTTTCAATAGATGTACATACTGCCCCCTAAACCCTAAACCCTAAACCCCAAGGAGACCTGCAAGGGAGCAAAGGGGACCCTTACATTTGTAGCAAGTTCAGGGCTATTGCTGCACTTCCCGAGGTGTGTCTGACATAAGGGTCGGACATGGGGTGAGGCGACCCTCCCCCACCCGCTCGGGCCATTTAGGGCTTTGGGTTTAGGGTTTAGGCTAATTAGGGGTTACGTTGGGATTTCAGGCCATTTAGGGTTTAAGGCTTAGGGGCTAGGGGTTTGGGTTGCGGGTGATTCTGATGGACTCTTTGGGCTTTAGGGTCTAGGCTTGGAGCTCAGCAGAGCATTTGTTGATAAAGCTGTTCCCGACGAGCGCCGATACTGTGCAAATCCTAGGGTCGGCTTCTGGACGGTGCCTTGATCGTAAACCCGACCAAAATCCGAACAATAGTTTTTTTATAAGAGCCCAATAAAACCACAAACCCGACTAAAACCTGCATTAGCCCCAATTAAATAGAATCCTGACAAACCTTGAAATTCGGTTCCCGCCCTGTGCTGCCCTAAACGCCCGTGCTGCGAAGCTGTGGATGCTGAGGCCCGGTAGCTTCATTCACAAGCTCTCGCCGAGCCACCAGAACCACATGTGGAGAGCAGCATTCCCCGTACCCTTCAGACACACCGAAAGCCTCACACCTCTCAACCCCAAATCCCTAAACCCTAAATCCCTAAACCTGTAAACGCTGAAGCCTAAACTCTGAGCCCATAAACTCAAGTAAACCCTCAACCTCAGAGGCCCTAGACCCAGCGAAAAGGATCCTTCCCCAAGAGGCCAAGACCCGTGTCTTGGACGGCCTCCTCGCACGTGCAGCAGAGGCAGGTTCTTAAGTGTAAGAGCTATCCGTTCCAGGGTTTAGAAGTTTAGGGGTTTCGGACTCACGGTTAGGGTTAGAGCTTTACGGGAGAACCATATTCAAAATCCATATTCCCGAAACCCTAAGTAGACCCCTTGCAGGACTTCCCGTCTGAGCAGAGCACAAAGAACGAAGACTCACCAGTCGTCCCAGGATCACGATAATAACCCGCACATCCTAAACCCCAAATCTTAGTGTCCAACCCCCCAAAATCCCTGAAGCTTTAACCCGAAATCCACCAGCTCTTGACACCTTTTCTGCGCCCGCGTCGGCACGGCACTTGGAGGCATTCTGCTGGGACACGGACGACATCGCAAATGAGTGCGGTTTCGCGGCTGACTTGGAGGTCTTTCCACGCAGGTGCAGCGCTCAGACAATCGAGGAAAGTGCTTTTTAAGCTTTCTTTTAGGGTTTTGGCGAGGGTTTATGGGGTTTAGGCTTTTCCTTATCTCTGATTGCCTCTGCCATGGTTCGAGACCTTTTCTGGAAAGGCTCGTGTTCAAGTCATGCATTGCCGCTCTCATCTGAGCTTTGGCCAGAAGTTGAGAGAGCTGGGCCAAGGACTTCAAATGCATCCAAACGCAGGCTTTTCCTTTCCGTCAAGACTGTCTTTTGTGCGTTTACTTGCTCGTTTCTACATTGGAGTAGGGTCTCCTATTCCTTACAGATGCAAACATGGGCCTCATGATAGGCTGTTTCGTGCACAAATCTTGGTAGTAGCTCAGGTTGTGTTCGAAGCTTAACCCTAAACCCTTAAACCCTAAACCCTAAACCTGAATTCTGGCAGTCCTCGTTGGCGGGAGTGTAGTAGAGACGAGCACCCAAACCCGACACGTTGGCCGTAGGTTTAGAAGTTTGCAGAGCAGGGGTTTTCTTGTGCAGGAGTTTGGGGGTTGGGGTTTCTGAGGTTTAGGGTTTAAGGCCTAGGGTTTGGGGGTTGGGGTTTCTGAGGTTTAGGGTTTAGGGTTTGGGGGCTTTCTATGGACGGGTTCCGGGATTGGCGAAGCTGCAGCTTCTCTGACTTCGCCACCAGCTACCTGTCCCAAGACCTCTCCCTCAACCCTAAACTTAGCCCCCAAACCCCTAAACCACCGTATACCCTCACACATGGTCGTCACGAGGGGTACTAGGCTTTGTGTCGATCTTACCCAGGCACTTGCAGAGTTGCTGAGGTACATCTTGATTGCTTGGAGGCTCTGTTGGCTGAGTTAGCCTACTGTGCCCTGGTTTAGACTTATTCAGCTCCCTATTTTGCTCAGTAAACCCTAAACCCAAAACCCAAATCCAAACCCTCAACCCTAAACCCTAAACCCAAATCCAAGCCCTAAGCCCTAAAGCACAACGATCCCCATAGCCATAGCCCATCCTGGTAGGCCTACTCACTCCCTCAGAAGAGCATCCGCCCCGAGCTGTGCCGTCAGCTTGGTGTAGGATTTCGGAAGGCCACGTCTTTTCAACAAGCCTGCCTTGTTAGGGGAGGCCTGCATTGCTAGAATTGGGTTCGAGAGTATCTATGGTAGAGCCTTGTTATTTTATCTTCAGGCTTGCATGATTTCTCTATTACGCCTATGTGTGCGAAGCCTAAACCCTAAACCCCAATGTGAGTCACAAGGTCTGTGGAGCCTGTCATGTGCTGACCCCAGAGAAGGGAGACGAAGCTGTTTGGGTTCCACGCTCTTGGGGTTCAGGGCTTGGTGTTTTCGGGGCCTCGGGGTTTTCGGGTTTCAGGACTCTAAGCACAGAAACTCCTAAGGTTGTAGGATTTGTTTTTTGGGTGGGGTTTTGGGGTTGGGTGTCCTGGCTTTCGGATGCGTCCTGGGGCCTTGACGTACTATCCGAACCCATCCTGAGTCCATTCTGGAGCTTCGGGTTTGGGGTTCAGGGTGTCGGGCAAGAGTGTTTAAAGGTTGTGAAGCTTAAGGTTTAGGGCTTAGGGTTGTGGGGTTTAGGGGGGGGGGTTGAACACACAAATGTAAACTGCAACATGTTTTGAACCTTCAATCCAAGTCCCGAGCCCGTGAACCCCGGGTGACGCAGAAACCACGAACTCCCGGGAAGCTCAGAAGTGCAGCAGATAATCGAGGTCCGAAGTATTGGTAATGCTATCCCTAACTACACTGTGGCATACCCTCAAAACCCTCTTCTGAGTACTGTGTTCACGGGCCCCCACCCCCCAAAAACCCCAAACCCAGAACCCTAAACCCCCAAAAACCTAAACCCCCAAAGCCCTAAACCCCCAAAACCCTAAACCCCCAAATGGCCCAAAAACCCTAAACCCCCAAATCCCCGGAGTCTGAGGATTCCCGGCAGTTACGGCCACCCCGAGGCTTGCTGTCTGGCCTTCGGCCGGGTTTTGTAGGGGGCAAAGGCGTCAGGGCTGTCGCCAAGGGCTGTAGCCAGGGAGGTGGGTTTAGTCGCATACTTCTCGGGCCTCCGGCCCCAACAAGCCCTGCATCCGAAAATCTAAGCCCTAAACCCTAAGCCCTAAACTCTGCACTCGACACCCTCACCCTAAACCCAGAAGCCAAAACCCTGAACCCTAAGAAGCGGCGGGAGTTGCAGAAAAAAGGGGGAACTGCTGCAAGCAATGTCGGCCGAGTATCTCGTACTGTAGAAGGGTTAGTAGGGTCACTAGGGTTTAGGGTTGAGGGGTTTGGGGTTAAGGGGGTTTAGGGACGGTTTAGGGGTTTAGGGTTTAAGAGTCTAGAGTGTAGAGTTTACGGTTTCAAGTATTGCTATTTGCTATCGGGGTTACTGGAAGGGTTGGTAGAAGGGTCTCTAGAAGGCTCCATCCGGCCAATCCTTGATGCGTTAGGGTTTAGGGTTTAGGGTTTAGGGCAAGTCAAGAAGTTGGCCATGGTTTCCACGCACGCTTCGCCGCAAGCCAAATTGTGTGTGTGTGTGTGTATACGTGTCTCCCTTTTCTCCCTTGCTAGTTACGAAGCCGCACACCCTCTCTAAAATTTTAGCCCAGCATCTGAATCTCCGGGAGGCATGCAGCAGACCCTGCATACATTTTGCCTATGGCTCCTGCGGGAATGGTGGCTTGGCTGCAGAGGGGTGGTAGCTGCATGGACAAGCTCCTACACGTCAGCATGGCAGACGCACCTATATCCTACATGAAGTTCATCAAAGAGAGAGAGAGAGAGAGAGAGCCCTGCAAAGCCTTTCTTAAAGAAAATTAGGGACACCGGTAGGAGTGGACAAACCCATCGTCTTGAGTCCCGAGGCTATGCTTGCGGCTTCTGCCACATGGAGCATGCGAGGCCAGCGGTGGAGTTCGGGTTTAAAGGGGCAAATGGTTTAGGGTTTAGGGCAAAAGCTTTAGGGTTTAGGGTTTAGGGCAAAAGGTTTAGGGGGTTCAGGGTTTAGGGCAAAAGCTTTAGGGTTTAGGGCTCAGAGTTCTGAGTTTCGGGTTCTGTAGGGTTCAGAGTCCATAAAAACCCCTGTCATGTGGAATGTTGCATTTAGAGGGTGTAAAGTCTATCAGAGTTCAGAGTGTAGGGTTCAGGGTTTGGGGTAAAGGGTTCAGAGTTTAGGGCTTCGGTTTCCGGGTTCAGAGTTCAAAGTTTGGGGTTCGCCGGCGTAGTTGTCGCCCCAGTCGCATGTTCGACCTTTATTAACGGGGATCTGACCCTTAAACGTTCAGTTTTTTCAACCGGGTGCCCTTTTCTCTCCTCTTGGTTAAACTCTTTTGCACCGCCTGTCCCTTTGGTCCGCTTGATAAAATGTGTTTTCACCATGTGCCCTTGTGTTTGGTTGGTTAAGTCTCTTTTCACCGCGCGTCCTTTTGTGTCCTCCTGGTTTAAGTTTAGCTTGTATTCACCGTGTGCCCCTGTGTCCTCTTGGTTAAGCTTTTTTTCACCGCGTGCCCTCTTGTCCTCTTGGTTAAGCATTTTTTTCACGGCGAGTCCGTTTACCCTCTTAATTAAGCATTTTTTCGTGCCCTTTTGGCCGGCCCAAATTTCAACAAATGCGACACAAATCAGAAGACGGTGCAATGGCAAAACACAGAAAACTGCAAAAGATCCAGAAATTTCGACGTCCCAAATGTCCAAAAGTGCCGAACATCCAGAAATGTGGACGGCCCAAGTGGCCAACAATCCGGAAAAATGCAGTAAATCCAGAAACTTGGACCAATTTACTCAAACAATTTCGTGGGTGGGCGAAAGTACTTATACTTATTTGGGCTTTCTGTTTAAAGGCCTTAAACCCCGAACCTTAAGTCCAAAACCCTAAACCCTAGACGTTTTGGTGTTTAGCCTTTCTTTGAACTCGATGGCTGTGCTCTGCGAGTGCACCCGTGCATGCAACTTAACAAAATCTTCCTCAAGCCGTCGGCAGACACTTCGACCATTCCGGCGGGAAGTCCGCAAAAAGGCGAGCTTGGACGGGCCTAAAGATGGCCCGGCCGTCGGAGAAAACACTGGACATAGGACCATTGGCCACAAGTGACCCACCCCGTCCTTCGTGCTGGGCCTTTCTCAATCAGGTCCAGGCACCACGCCACGAGACCTAAAAAGGAGTACGCAAGTAGGCTACGGGGAGATCTTCGGTATCAAAATTCTCATTCATCCCTAGCTCTACAAGAGACTTCACAAAAACCATCACGCCCCTTGGAGCGGACGCCTTTGCTTGCGACCGGCAAAACTGGCCATGGTGGCGGCATTGAGGCAACGGTTGTGCTGTTCGTTGGTGCAGCCGGCCGGACAGTGGCCCAAAATGGCTGTGGCCCATGGGAGGCCGCGGCCGTGGCCACGCGAAACTATACCTAGATGGGACGCTGTCGGCAGTATCTAAGTCAGCCGCCTCCAGTGTGAACAGGCAGTGGGGCGACTTCCTGAGGTGCATAACTAGTCTGGAGTTGCTCCGGAGCTCTTTCTGGCACACTTCACACTTAGAGCCGTATGCAACCTCCGCTGCCCCCGACCTTCGGCGATATAGCTTGCTCTGGTGAGCTAGGGCTGCTGCCCTGGTCAAACAGGGAGTTGAGCTGCTCGAGAATTTCTTGTCCATCGCGGCCTGTGAGAAGCTGCCGAATTATGGAGTAGAAGGCCGTCTCCATCAACAAAGAGCACACAACCTGAGCGGCACTTATCGTGAAGATCCGCGATAAAAGCCCGAACAGGAGACATGGCAGTCAGCATGGGCGCAGGTCGGCTGCCACCCTGTCCTTCGGCCCACAAGCATTCATAGCGTTCAAGCAGTGCAGGAAGCATCGCTCTACCGAGGCCTTTGGAGCCCGCTTCGATCAACCAAATCGATCGCCACCCCGATGGCAAGGAGAGGTTCGCCGCGCCACAGAACCGGCGCTTGAGCTCTCATCTTCATCTCAAAGGAAAAGGAGAGAACCATGCGGCATTGGAGCATACCGAAAGACTTCGGCAGGAATGCCTGAGTATCCTGAGGCTTTCTTGGTTGCCATTTTGCCAAAAGCACGGGCCAAGTTCGGCAGGCTAAATGATTTTGCGGCCTTGAGGATCCGCGGCAATGGTGCCGTCTGCAGTGACAAGTGCAGGTGCCAAGCTAGGACGGCGATATCTCCTGCCTGCCGGTCTTGAGAATGCCGAAGAGCTTGTGCAGTTGTTCCGGAACCGCTTGTTTGGCCTCTGGAAAGTAGCTCCGGCAGCGTCGGCGGAGTCTTGCCGTGCACACTGCGTGATCAGCCGTGGGGCGCCTCGAATTTGCAAACCAACAAGTCCAAGGTGCAGGCGCTTTGGGTGTTCTGCGCACTGAGGTGGGACTTGGCCTCTGCTCCATGTTTTTGGACATTGTCGCAGGAGCTGAATCTTTGCCTCCTGGCTAAGCGCAGCTGCGTCGTAGCTGCCTGCGACGGCGAATGTGCTGCCAGGTGGTCATTGGACTCCTGGAGTAGGCTTTGATGCGGGGGAGCTGCCGGAGACCCTTCTTGATATGTGTTTGTCAGGTATCAAGGTGCTCATCGACTTCAACCTCCCATGGCACCGCTGGCACATCGTGCAGAAGGCCCTCGAGGCGCTTTTGGCCAACAGAGGTGCCGAGCAACTGAAAATCCAGGCGAGGCTCACGGTGGAGGATGGAGGCGGCTTCTCGAAGCAAAGTAAGCTCGACGGCGACCGGTTTGCGGTCATGTTCGACTACACCCTTGAAGTCCGAAAGTACCTTGTCCGAAAGCCATTGGGGCTTTCCCAGGAACACGAACACAATTCATGAGAAAGCTCGTGGGAATAGATGAAGTCTCGGAGCCTGGAAGCATTGTCCGTCGGGTCACGAGAGGGCCTGGCCAGTCGAGCGTTGGCATCAATGAGCTCTACTGGGATGTGCATGCTGGGCATAATCTTGAAGACAAAGTGCAGTTGTGCCCACCATGCAGTCCTTTCTGTTGCGGAAGCGCAAGAGGTAGGGGCATGGCCGGTACTGGCGGGCTGGCATCTCTTCCGAAGCGGGGAAGTAATTCAGGGTGCCTCGCCTAGCGCACAGCACCAGAATGTAGAAACCCGAGATCTTCACCCACTAGAAGTCGCCGGGGACTTGTTGCACCGCGCGGGATCGTCGGCGTGGAAGATTGGACTCCTAAGAGAAACTGCAGTCCTGTGCCGAAACGCCTACGTTTAGCCATTGGGGTTTACAATGCCCTAGACCCTGAACCCTCAACCCTTTGAAATTGAGGGGTTGGGTTTAGGCTGCGGTGCAGGCTTTTCAACTCGGGGGTTAGCAGGCTTAGTTCTTATACGGTTTAGGGTTTAAGGCTTGTCAGAGGTGCGCGGGAACCCTAACCTAAATCTAAACCCCTAAATTGCCAGAGTTTAGAGGCTACGCCTAGCCAAGCATCATGGGGCTAGGACCCTAAACCTTTCAAGGGATCTTTCTGGCGAGGCCGAAGAAGAAATTCGACAAGAAGCAACGGGAGGCTTATAGCCGTTTATCCGAGGCTCAAGCCTCTCGGTTGCAGCGGCCGGAGACAACTCTTTTGGGGTTTCGGGGTCGGGGAAGTCGTGCAGAGTGCAGGGCTGCAGGGCAGGATGTTTCAAGCCGCCTCAAGAAAATGGACTTTTGGGCTTGGGCTTGAGACTTTTTGTTTCTGCGGTTTGAGTCAGGGCGTGCGTGAGCGAGGAAGAGAATGGACTTCTGGGCTTCGGCTTGAGACTTTTGTTTCTGCGGTTTGAGTCAGGGCGTGCGTGATTGAGTGAGTGAGATATTGTGGATATGTGCCGGAGGAATCGCTGCAGCCCTGAACCCTACGCCCTAAATCCTAAACCCAGCATGGCGGCTGTTTCATGTGGAAGGCTAGAGATGAGGAGTGGGAACCGGGTCACCTCGTGGAGCAGCCTCTGTTCGATTAAAGCTAAGTTCCATGAGCCCCAGCATTCCTAAGCCCCAAAGCTTAAACCTTGAACCCAAACATGCCTAAACTCAAAACCCTGAAGTTTTAACATTCCTAAACCCTCGACCCTAACATTCCTTACCCCTAAACCCTAAACCTTAAACCTTAACATACCTGAACCTACACCTTTAATTTTAAAACCCTAAACCCTAACATCCTGATGAGGTACTTGCCCTCGCTGCTGCGTTTCTGCGAGACAGAGCCGAGCAAGAGGCGTTTTTGTGTTCAATGTTGCGACTCATTTCTCCTAGTTTGGGTTTAGGGTCTACGGTTCCAGCAAATTTATGATGTTGAAGTTGGAATAATTTGAGTCAATCAGTCATACTAGTCTGCGCAGTTCCTCCATATGGCTATGCTGTGACTTACCCCGACATCCTATTCTGACATTCAGGCCCCTAGATTAGAGTGTAGGGTTTGGGGTTGTAGGCTTTGTTTTGAGGGTTTGCAGGGTCTTCAGAAGCCCAACTTTGTGTCAAGTAGACCGGCGTGGCTGTAGGATGTTTCGCGTTTCCATGTCATAAGCCGTAAGCCGTAAATCCTGAACCTTCAATCTAGACCCACGCTCCTACCCAAAACCCCAACCCTAAACCCAAAAACTGCAACCTTAAACCCCAAACCCTAAACCCTAAACCCTACATCTATAGCCTCAAAACCTAAACCCTGAACCTTCCCAAAAAGCCCTAAAGAACTCGGGTAAAGCGGCTGCTTGGGTCTGGGGCGAGAGCTCGAGCCATGAACCGCTTTAGGGCCATTTGGTTTAAGGTTTGGGTCTACGTTAGGGTCTACGGTTTAGGGTCCATTTGAGGTTTGGGTTTACGTCAGGGTTGAGGGTTTCGGGTCTATTTAAGGTTTGGGTCTACGTCAGGGTCTAGGGTTTAGGGTCTATTTAAGGTTTGGGCTACGGCTGACTCTTATGACTGTATTTTAGGAGGTGAAGCCTAAACCTTCAAAGGAGGCTCAAATCCCAGCTCCCAAAAAGCCAAAGTCCTCAAGTTCCCAAAGAACCCTCCAAGACCCAAGACCCAACCACCTGGGCCAAAACCACAGGCCCCAAACCAGCCAGTGGTTGCGGTTTAGGGTTTAGGATTTCTTAGGGTTACGCGCGAGCCTCACGCAGGGCATTCAGATCGAAATGATGCCGCTGCTCCAGCACATCGCGCCACGGCCGATGGTTACCTCAGGGTTTATGATGTCTGTAGTTGAGGCTTGAGGGTTAAGTGAACCCTAAACCCCACAACCCTACACCCAAAGCCCTCAAGCCTAAACCCTAAACCCTAACTATCCATAAACCCCACCTGGGTTGAGCCCTAGACTCGCCAAGGATCGGGTCCAGCCTTCAGGGCTAGAAGAACAGGTCCATAATGAGCATGATAAATGAGGATAATGGGCCCCTCATTTCGAGACCGGGGTTCGGATTTGGGGTGTGTATTTTTTTTTGCTTCGGGTTTGGGTGTAGGGTTCTTGTGCTTACTTCTCTTGATTTTGCACTCTGGGCACTAAGTGTTGAATTTTTGCAGTTCAGGGTTTCGGAAAGGATGGGTTTAGGAGGTTCCGTTGAGGTCATGCCACCGAGAAGGCTCCTAAATCTTGAGGTTTCTTGTTGGCATGAAGGGTCCCAAATTAGATAGGCGGCGGCCGGCTGGAACTAAGAAAGCCCTTTTGCGACGATACTCTTTTTAGGGTTTTGGCTGAGGGGCATCTATGCCTGTGTGCTGAGAGATGCTTTGGTTTAGGGCCTGTTGGGTTTAGCAGCAATCGGCCAAGTGTGTTTGGGGCCGGGAGTTGCGGGATTAGCTTTGGATGTAAGCTTTGGGGTTGGGATGAGGTTTGGACCCTAAACCCTAAAACCCAGGCTTCGGGTAGTGTTGCGTTGGGTCGAAGGAGGCATAGGTTTGCGGCCTCGGTTTCGGACGGCGCCCGCATCTGAGCCCGGAAGTTGAAAAGTAAGCCCTGCACACTAATCATTCCTTCACGGTGGTCTCCAGAAGGCTCTGTGCACTCAAGCCAAACCTTCCCTTTTCTCTCGAAGTGGGAATCCCCAAAGCTTCGACGAACCATGGCTCATGGCCATCCCAGCTGATAACCCCCAAACCCAGCTCGACCAAGCACCGCAGAACGTTTGGGTCTTCAAAGCATCAAGTGCAGCAAAACCAGTCTTCTCTCACAGGGAAGTTGTGTGAACCTTGAGAGCCGTTGGAGAGATGTTGGGTCATGTAGAGGTCCACAGTGTCTACAGACAGCAATCGTAAACCTTCGTGCCCACATCAGCAGAAAACCCTTGGTCTCCAGAGTACAGCCCGAAGTTTCCCTCGAATTCACCGGATGCACACCTTCATAAGAAGTTCCACATGTAAACCGTGCGCCCGGCACTGCGGAAGGTTTCAGAATGAATGCGTCAAATGGCTTAGGAAGTAGTGTAACTCTGACAAAACGCCGGCGTCCAAGGAACGGCGGCTGGCCGGCCAGATGGTGGAACGGCTTCCGTGGAAGCAGGCCGAGTCGCAGGAAAGTTTCAGGGTATATAGGGTTTAGGGTTTGCTGTGGAACAGAGCTTTGGCGCTAGTGTCTTGCGACAAGGTTGTGTTTCGAGTGCATCGTACTATGGCGACGAGCTGCGAAAGACTGTCTATAGAGGGCTTTTTCCCTCTTTCTTTCCCGCCACACGCCGTACACGGTGGCCAGAGGCAGGGGAAAAGGCGCGCCATACAACCGCCTTGAAGAACCCAACACGGTTCTGGCTGCAGCACACTAGGTCCACAGCTTCCCAAAAGAGACTCTCGGGCCTTTTTGCTGGCCCACGGCGTAGTCAGGGGCTCATTCTCGCGAGGGCCCAAACCCTTAGGGATCGAGCCCGAGCGACGGGGGTGCAAGCTTGCGCTGTGCGGCGAAGTGCTCTAACACATGTTTGTGGAGCGAACATCACACAGGGGGCGGTTCTTTCGCCTTGTGTGGGTGGTATGTAGAAAAACGGTCCCTCGAAGAAATCATACGCCTCAGGAGGAGCCCGTCTCTCCGAGAACATTGTAGGTACTGCCGCTGGCCGCCGATGTAGTCGATGAGGTGGTCGTAGGATCCCCGTCCGGCACGTGTTGAAGTCGGAAGTTCGGGTTGTAGCGAAGGTGCGGGGGTACCGGTATCCAGGAGTCCGTGCAGTAGGAGCACGGGGTCCTTGTCTGAACCCTGTTCTCGGTGCGGCTCTGGGCGCAGACGTCACTGGTGTGCCAAACTCGCCCATGAGGTGTCACATAGATATCCCCAACATGGTGGTGGCTGAGCCGGTTGCTCGTGTGGTAGTCGAGGAGGTGTTGTTGCTGCTGAACAGCAGCCGCAAGCCGGCGATTTTGGTCACGCACCGTGGCCAATTCCAGCAGTACCGACTCCAGGGATGAGTGTCGGCTTCCACGGGTGAGGCTGTCCGTCTGCATGCCGCGGTTCGTGAAGGTCCTCATCTCCGGGAAAGGCTGAACCAGGTAAGTAGCGTCGGTCTGGGCGCCATTCTGGACATGGCCGATCTCGGTTTGGGTGGTGGCCTCTGCCTGGCAGGGGGCGGTTCTCCGGAACCGCAGTAGTGTCCACGTTGTCCACGGGTGCCAGTAGGTCAGCACCAGGACGAGCAGGATGATCGCGAAGAGGTAGGCACCCGTCTCGTACAGGTAGGGCTCCGCGGCGAAGTCGTAGAGGACGAGGGCCTGGCCTTCTTCCACACGGGCAGCCGAAGTGGGCATAGCCAGGAAAGCGGCAGCGGCAACCCCAGACGCCGCAGCCTTTGGCCGCGCGAACTGGTTCGCGCTTCTCGCTCTCTCGGTGGCATCCTTCTTTCGGCTCGCCTGGTAGGTGTCGTCCGCGGTGATCTTCAACTGGTGGGTACGCAGGCGATCAGCAAGAAGCTGTGTCGCCGTATCCTTCGTGAGGCCGTCCGCATACTGGCGCTCTGATGATACCCACCGGACACTTCCACCGATCTCCTTCAGCTTGTCGCGGGTCACCAGTGCCTCCAAACATGTCCTCTTGTCGGCGGCACTGGAGACGTAGAGCTCTTCTCGATGCAAGATGTCGTAGAGGCATTTTGCGTCAATCACAAGGAGGCTCTCATTCTTCCACTGGAAGCATCGTTCGTCACCGCTGATCCTGTAGTTGGGGTCCAGGATCGCCTTCCAGAACGCAATGGTGAAGTGCAGGCTGTCAGCCGCTTCAGATGCGGCTTGTCCTTCTGCAGCCAGGGTGGATCGGGCCACCCGAGGGAGGCGAAAGGACCTCCAATCCAGGAGGTGGTAGCTGCAGATGCCTCCCGACAGAATCGCTTTGTGCGTCAGGCACACAAGGTATCCTCCTTGGCTGGACATGTCGGCGCGGCTGGCGAATGCTGCGTCGGAGTAGGCGAGGAAGACGATGTCCTCGAGGTCGTTAAGAAGGGGCGGGTAGAGAAGCTTTACATCTGAGTTCGCCTTGGCGAATCGCAGTGCCTTGTTGGCCGCCAAGATGGTGGCGACCGTCGCCTTCGGTACCTCGCCTGCCAGCATCGACGTGTGCACCTGCAGATGAGGGGAGGTCTGAGTCGCCGCCCAGAGAAGTGCACCAACCAAGGCCCTCAGCTGCGTTTTCTCCTTGTCCGTGGCGGGGCTGTTGGGGTCGGCTTGGCGATTCCTTTCCAGGGCAATCGGCTTCACCTTGTTGATGTAGGTCTCGTGTCCACAGGCCAAACCGCCATCAGGCTGTCGGGAAACCTGGGTGCCCAGGAAGTCGAAGTTGTCCTGGTCCTCTCTGAAGTCCCTGAAAGCGAACAGCCCTTGTAGGTCCGCCTTCACCTTGAGAGCCCAAGCCGGGTCCACTATCCCCAGCAAGTCGTCCACGTGGAGGCCGATCGCGCAGCGAAGGTCGGAGTCAAACAGTAGATAGAGACATCCATCGAGTGGATGTTTGGTAAACCCAAGGGAGAGCAGCCGCCGGGATGCTTCTTCATACCACGCGCGTGGCGCGTCGGACAAGCCGTACATTGGCTTTCGAAGTCTCATCAGGACCTTTGGGTCCGAGATGCCACGCAGGGCGCGGGCATCAGCAGGTAGGCGTATCCACAGCGTCCGAGAGGCAGGATGTTCCTTTCCTTGGAGGAAGGCCGTGGTGATGTCGGCGATGAAGGTGCTCCATGAACGTAGCGAAGCCAGGGACATCAGGGTCGTCCTCCCCAATCGCGATAGCGTAGGGCTGGTAGAGTCCAGGAGCCCGGCCAGGGCATCGGGGTCCCTGAAGCCCTGGGTGATCAGTCTGGCCTTCGCTCGGGGGCTTCCATCTGGGTGCTTTGACCACTTCAGAATGAAGTGGGCCTTCAACACTCGGTTTGCCGGAGCCTCCCCTTCGGTCGCAAACTCCCACACGTGGTTCGTGAAAAACGATTCCAATTCTTTCTTCTTTGCCTGTATGAACGCCACCCTGTCTGCCAAAGACATGGATCTTTCACTCAAGTTGCTCCGGGCATCTTTCTGTCTCTTCTCCTTGGTCCCCGCGTAGGTGGTGGCTCCATGGGAGGTTGTGTAGAACGCCTGATGTGCTTCGCGGCGGTGGCGTGCCAGGATCTTGAACGAGGTTTGACCCGTCCAATATTGGTCGGTACTTGGAGTGGGGGAATTTCTCCAACGATCTTGATGACAATGTCGTCCTTGGCGGGTCATACGGTCCTTGGCCAACATCTCCTCCGGAATGGGGCAGTCGCCCGTTTCACGGGGGTTGAACAAGGAGTCCCGGGCCACGTAGTGGTTGCGAACCAGGGTGTTGCCGTTCAGCTCCCAGGTATCATGTATGGGCTCCAGAGCCAGGTATCCGTGTTCGTCCGCATACCAACCCGAAGGGAGTCCCGTGTCCTGGGTGTTGTCACTGGTGTCCGCCTCCAGAACGTCAACGAGGAATCCATGTTCCGTGGTGGGACCGTAGGGCTGCGGTCGTGTCGGAGTGTTGGGCCCCTTCGGTCCATAACTGATGGTCTCGCTGCGGTCGATGCGGGCTCTCCTCTGTTCGAAGGTCTCGGGAGTGGTCGGTGTGCGGAAGGTGGGGTGCATGACGTGGCTGATGGTCTCGCTTCGGTCAATGCGGGCCCTCTTCTGCTCGAAGGTTTCCGGGCCTCCGGGGCTGAAGGAATGATGTAGCTCATCATTCGGAGTGTTCGACGTAGAAGTTTCCCCTCCGGTCGCAGTGCCGGGTCGATCTGCTGTGGTCGGTGCCGTGGTAGTAGCCTCCGCAGAGTCCGGTTCCGGGTTGACGGAGGGGTCATCATCGAGCTGTTCGCTGTCCCAACCTTCTTCATGTGGAAGAGGGGTGCTCGCCGCCTCAGTCGGTGTAGCCGCTGGCGGGCCGCCAGCGTGATCCTGGGGGGGGTGTAGCGGTTGCGGCGGCGGCGGCCCACGCGGTCGCGAGGAAGGACTCGGGGTAGCCAACGACTTGCCGTCACTGTCGAAGATGTCGGTGGAGTTGGGCAAGCTGGGCCAGGATGGCGAGGTGGCTTCGGCGGTAGCGCCGGGGGCAGGTAGCAGTCGTGGTCGATCCGGTGGCGGTGGCTGGTCGTTGTCATCGTCCATGGCCTCGTCATCGGAGTGGGCCAAATCCTCCCTGCGACGCTTCTTGTTGGTCTTGAAGAGATCGATGTAGACGGTGGTGCCGCGGTTCTGCACGTGGCGCACCATTGTGTGCAGCGCCGGGGTGTCGGCCGCCAAGGTGTCGGTCTCGAGGTCAGGCCGGACATGTTCCGGGGCGGCTCGGATTAGGGCTGAACCATGTACCAGCCAGTACACTGTCGGCGGGTGATCGGGGCCACGTTGGGACTCAACCAGCACCACGGTAGCCGGCCCTTTCCATCTGATGCGGGGCCCTGTACCCGCAGCCTCACGCCAGTAGAAACACCTTTGTCCCACCAACATGCGCGGCGGGTTGCCGCGGTGCTGTCGTAGTAGAGCTCGTCGTAGTCGGAGGTCGTTGTCCGCGGTCACCACAGCCGTGGCCGCTCGCACGCGACATTGCATCTTGTGCATGAATGCCTCAGAGGGGTCCAGGTGGCTGTAGTTGACGTTGGAGTCAAGGAGGCTGCCAGGAATGTTGGGCTGGTATCCAAGGACCCACTGGGTCGGACTGAATCCTCCGACCGAGAGGCTCTGATTGAGCTGTGGGATCACAAAACACAACGCCTCGACCAGACTTTCTTGACCGGTGGGTGGATTGTCCTCGAGGTATAGTTCCACCGCCCTTCGCAGGACTTGATGTCGACGTTCAAGTTGTGCAAGGCGTTCATGCGCTTCTCCCGGTGAGATCACAAGCTCGATGCCGTGTTCCGTGGCATAGCGTAGTACCTCATCGCTGCCCCAAGCCCGGTGGCTGTCCACGAATAGGGTCCTCGGTGGGCCAAAGATTCGGATCCATCCCCGTTCGATGGCTTGGAGGAACTCCGTCGAGGTCTCCCTGCGAACCACTCGGGCCGCAACATAGCGGGTAGCGGCATCCATCATCGTGACAACCGGCACGGTCTTATCCAGCACCTGCAACCACACCGTGTCGGACAACAATCTCTCATTGAAACGAAAGGTGGTGCGCAAGGTCGTCTTGGGGACCTGCACAGGGGGTGCCAACTTTCGACACGTTGGGCACTGGTAGTTCTCCGCTGTCTCCACCACTAGTCGATTGGCCCCACTTTGTGCCAACACAACCCGCAGGTCGCGGTTGCTGGGGTGACCAAGGTTCCTATGCAGACGAGCAACAATACGTTGAGCCTCGGCTGGTGTCCTGCACTCTAGCTTCTGTAGACATCCCGTCAGCTTGATGGACGTAGGTACCGCTGGGGGTGACCCGTCATGTGCACCGGTGTGTGTGGAGATAGACTCTGATTGAGGTGGATCAGGTTGTGCACCGGGATGTGTGGAGGTAGATTCTGATTGTGGTGGATCTGGTCGTGCGCCGGGACGTGCGGAGGTAGAGTCTGATTGTGGCGGGTCGGTCTTCTGTCTGAACTTGTCCCTTCCGAACTGTGCTTCGGCCTCCATGTCCTCGTTGGTCGGAAGATCCAGGTCCTCCAGGTTGCCCATGGTCTGCCGTGGATATAGCTCATCATCCTCTGGAGGGCCTTCCGAGGGCTCGTACTCTTCCATGTCCACGTCTGAAGCCGGAAGCGCTTGCTCGGCTGGGGCGTTGCCGTATATGAAGTGGGCGTAGTACGCACCTTGGAGGGCCTCCGCCAGAAGTTCGCACATCTTCGGCTGGTAGACTCCTGCTGCTTTCGATCGAGACCCGATCATTCCCGTAGATCCCGCCAGGGTCTGGTGGCGGTGGCTTCCGTCACATCTGTAGACGCCGAGGGTCTCGGTGAGGAGCTGGTGGTTGACCACCAATCGCGTCGCCTTCTTGATGGGAACCATGTTTCCGTGGGAATCCGGGAGAGCAGCTCCCAGGGCACACTGGTCAATCACGACGTCCAATCCAAGGTCATGTAGAGCCGGGGTGTCCCAAGCCTTGGAGTTCTGAGGGTGCTCGATAACGGCTATGCCAAGTTGGGCCATCCTCAGGAAGACCCGCCTCACGAAGAGAAGGTGGGTATGATGCTCGAAGTCCCGGGTGGCTCGCAGCACATCCAATTCTTCCTGATTTCGCCTCGTAAGGTTCTGCAACGGGGACCACTTGGTACATGGAGGGGCCAGCCACACAACGTGTGGCATCTCCTTCTCGAGGAGCTCGAAGAATGCCCGGCGGTGGCTGGCGTCCTCGAAGTTCCACTCCGGCAGGTCAAAGGTCCTCGTTTGGAACCCGTATTGCCTCATCGCTGCAGCGAGGTTGCCGGAGCCGCTGTAGACCTCCCAGAAGAGCGCACAGCCCTCGTCAGAAGCTCTGTAGGCTGAGCTCCCGATTGAGGTTGTTCTTGGAGCGGTTTATCCCATAGATAATGCTCTTCCAAAGAGTGAGGGGGACCGGGCACTCGACGGCGGGTGTTAGGTGAGCATTCTCTCGCAACTCTTGGGCCTGATCGTCGAGGAGGTTGATGGTGGGCTCGTCCTCCTCAAGCATGATTTCGTCCAAGGTGAACACTGGGCCCACTCGGCCCGTTTGCTTGAGGTAATCTCCCAAGCTGTGGAGGACACCATCTGCAAGAAAGTCCTCCACACAGTCGTCGGTGACATAGTCAAAAACATACTCCACGTGCAGGGTGTCCTCATTCAGGCCGTCGTCGAGGGCGAGAAGATGTTCTCCTTTTGGTCCTTTCAGGACCGTTGTCCAGGGCTCGCCGAGCACCGACACCATGTCCGTGTCGTAGTCCACCTTGACCTTCAGGGCCTTCAGCAGGGGCCGTCCGACCAGGATGGGCATGTCGCCATCCACCAAGAAGCATTGAATGCGGCCCTTGGTTCCGCCAATCCAAACCGGAAGATGGACGCTCCAGTCTGCTAAGGCGCGGTGGTCGCCTCCGAACAGAAAGCTCTTGTTCGTCTGGGTGAACGCCACGGTTTCCGGATCCAGGCCCTTGGAGACATAGTCCGTGAGGATCTCCATGACATAGTTGTGGCCTCCCACCATCGAGGATGCCCCGCCATCTTGTAAGCCAACGCAGCGGCCGAAACGTCTGGGGGCCAAAGCCGAGTTCGCTCCCAGCGCCATCATAGCTGAGCCTTGCTTCGGCCTCTTATGCGGTGAGGAGGGAGACGTGCCGCCAGGTGGTGCTGGTGGTCGGGGGCACTGGGATGCCCAGTGTCCGACCTGTCCACAACGGAGACATCGTGTGGAGTCGGCTCGGGCAGCTCCCTTGCTTGGTGGAGCTGGTCCTCGGGAGGTGCTCACCTTTCCCTTGGCAAGGCCTTTTGGCTTCCCCTTTCCTTTTGGTGGCTTGCCTTTTCCTGGGACGGCGGCAACGGGCAGTTGAGTGCCCGAGGGCTCAACCATAGCCACAACCGGGTAGTAGCCGCGTCCCGCTTTCACTTCAGCAAACCTCCGTCTTGCATCAAGGTATGCAGCATAGGCTTCCTCTACCACCTCATCACCCTCTTCCTCGTCCGCAATGTAGTTGCCGTCGTAGAGGTCTCCCTCGACAATCTCGTGGTCCTCCTCGTCCGGGAAGTCCTCCTCCTCGTAGTACTGGGCCTCAGTGGCCTCCTCATGGTACTCCGGCTCGTAGTAGTCCACCGAGGGGTCCTCATCTTCGGCGGCATAGGCAGGCGAGTAGTGGTGCTTGTAGGGCGTCCACCTGGGAGGGTGAGTCCCTCGTCCTTTTCCGCTCGGACGGGGTTCGGTTCTGCTGGTCTTGTAGTCCTGGCCGAACAGGTAGAAGAGAGCCTGCTCGACCGTGTTCACGCTGAGCTTCTTGTTATCCACTTGGCTCATCACGAGCTGCCTCTGCTCAGCCGTGAGGGCTGCTCTCCTCAAGAGCAGCCATCCTCCAACGGGGTCTGGAAGCTTGACGTCATGACGCTCCAGTTCACGAGCAGCTTCTCGGTGGTCGGAGCAGTACTGGATGAGGGTCTGGCCGTACGGCCGGCTCACGCCGTAGAAGAAACGCTCAAAAGCCTTCGGCATCTCGACCCTGCTGTCGTACTGATACACCCTGTCCAGCTCCTGCAGCACGATGTTGAAGCCGTTCTCGTCATCGGGAGCCGTCTCTGCCAGGTGCTCCACCTGTTTCCAGACTGGCCCGTTGAGCGACGTCAGGAGGTTGATAGTCGCCTCGGTCTTCTTGTTCGCCAAGCTCATCTTCTTATAGTACAACGCCACTCTCTTCCTGTACTCCTTGTAGGAGCTCGGCTGTCCATCGAAGAGAGGGATGTAGTTGTCTCTCACCACATCCGGATTTGACGTTGCCGTGGCCGAGGGTGACGTCGCGGGGGCATCCTTGCCTTTTCCTGAACCACCCATTGGCGGTCCAGGGCCTCCGGGCCCCTGGAGCGCTTGGCGGCTCCGCTACCAACTTGAAGAACCCAACACGGTTCTGGCTGCAGCACACTAGGTCCACAGCTTCCCAAAAGAGACTCTCGGGCCTTTTTGCTGGCCCACGGCGTAGTCAGGGGCTCATTCTCGCGAGGGCCCAAACCCTTAGGGATCGAGCCCGAGCGACGGGGGTGCAAGCTTGCGCTGTGCGGCGAAGTGCTCTAACACATGTTTGTGGAGCGAACATCACAACCGCAAAATTGCGGGGAGAACGTGTTCCGGTACCGGGTACGACGTGGGTGCTATCGTCCCCATGGCTGTGGAGAGGCGGGCTGGCGTACTGGTCGGCCTTTCGCAACCGGTTGCGAGGGGCTTAAGCGCCGACCAGCCACAGTAGGTGGGCGGCCTCTGCCATGAGTTTAGGGTGAGGGAATTGGGTGTTTTCGGGGCTCAGGGTTTATGGGCTTCAGGCCGAAAGCCCAAGACGCAATGTCATTCTAAGGTTCGGGTGTAGGCATAGTTAATCAATCCTGATCAGAGGCCCACTGTTTGGATCCGAGGAATGGTCTGCAAGTGTGGCTGTTGGGCTTACTGGCAGCCATGAAGGAGCCGAAGAATTACCGCTCCTTCGTATAAGTATACTACACTATGCACCAAAGCACCCTGTTTTGAGTATTGAGCCTATCTATATATAAAGCCTCCTAAACCCGAAACCCTAAACCCCTTGCTCTGTAAATCTTTAGAGGAACCCGAGCAGAATCCAATTCCAATCTTTCAAGGCCCCCACATTAGTGACATTTCGCCTGTACACGCAGCACCTAGCTTGTCGTGTTTGCAACTCCGGCTGCATTGCCTGTGATTGCAAAAAAGCAATACTGTACACGAGAAATACCGGAGGCCACTTGCCGTCATCCTCATGATGTGATAGGGCGCTTTGAATATTTGCTGATAATATGTTCTTCTTGAGCCTAGATAAGTATATTGCACCTGACGCCAAAATTCAACACTAAGCCCCTGGGTCTGTGGTTTCTTGCAGCGACTCTGCCTGGGACCCCGGCTGATGCGATAGGTTCCTTCCTATCTGGCCTGCTCCAGCTATTTGCAGCCCGACGAGCACCCAGGGCAGGGGCAGGGAAAGGGACGCGCTCACAGAGCGACAGCGCCGGTGCTGTGAACTCGCAGTCGGCTTCCTCGTGGCGAAGTTTGTGTTTTCGGGGTATCCATCCCCCGGTCTTGCGGGGCCTTTCTCGCGTGCTGCTGTAACGACCTCATCCCCCCGTCTTGCGGGGCCTTCCTCGCATGCTGCTGTAACGACCTCTTCGTGGCGAAGCTTGTTGGCTTTCCGGGTATCCATCCCCCGGTCTTGCGGGGCCTTCCTCGCGTGCTGCTGTACCGACCCCTTCGTGGCGAAGCTGGTTAGCTTTCGGGTATCCATCCCCCGCCGACCTCGTCGTGGCGAAGCTTGTTGCTTGTTGGCTTTCGGGGTATTCATGCCCCGTCTTGCGGGGCCTTCCTGGCGTGCTGCTGTGCCGACCTCTTCGTGGTGAGGCATGTTAACTGTTAGCTTTCGGGGTATCCATCCCCCGGTCTTGCGGGGCCTACCTCGCATGCTGCCGTAACGACCTCTTCAGGGCGAAGCTTGTTGGCTTCCGGGGTATCCATTCCCCGGTCTTGCGGGGCCTTCCCTGCGTGCTGCTGCAACGACTTTTTCGTGGCGAAGACTGTCGGAAGGCATTTTGTTGTTGTTGTTGTTGCTGTTGCTGTTGCTGTTGCTGTTGCTGTTGCTGTTGCTGTTGTTGTTGTTGTTGTTCGCGGTTTGATCCTTCAGCCTTCAGTTTTCGGGCCGGAGTTGATACCGCTTTTGGACCGGACTCTGTCCTGGTCACACTGCACTCCACTCCACTCAACACTAAGGCCACGATGCGACAGTATACCCCACTAGGCAAGCTTGGAGTTTGGGAGCTCGGTTCCGTCAACAGATGGAAACGTTCCGACAGCAAGCCCTTCATCCTGAACCTTACAAAATGAGATTTAACCCTGCAACTATCTAGGCCGCAAGAAGTCTGAAGTGTAATCCTTAAGCTCCAGATCCCAATAACTTTAAGCCATAAACTCCAGCCCGAAATTCCAAAGAAACAAAGCCCCGGGCCCAAACCCCAAACCTTACACACTAACCATAAATCCCGCAATGTGCGCCCTTAGCCGAAACCCAACCCTAAGACTTATAGTCTAAGCCCGGCACCCAAACCCTAAACCGAAGCCTTAAACACAACGACCGGAACGTCCTCTAAACCCAGATCCCGAAAAGAAAGCCTTCAAAAAATCTTGATAGAGATTTTGGCGGGAATCTCAGATAGAAGCCCCTACAGAAATCCCTGTGGAAATCCTTTATGAGAATCCCTATGGAAATCCTTACAGAAACCCGAAAGCCGTTACACAAGTTGAAAGCAGGCTTCACCTCAGGCCTTAGAGCGCACGATGCGCAGGCCGCATGTTCCAGGGCTTTCTATGGGGCTTTCTATCAGGGTTTCTTTCAGGGTTTCTATAAGAGTTTCCATAGAAACCGGTAATGTGGCTTTGGGTTTTGGATTGGGGGTCTGGCGTTCGGGATTCAGGCGTTGGGTTCAGGGTTTAGGAAGTGATATTTGCGGTTTATGGTTCAAGGTCTGGGTTTGAGGGACGCAGTGTTTGGGTGGTTTGCGGTGGTGGGTTTTATGTGGGGTTATATCATTGTATTGTGCTCAAGGCCTTCTGAGGGTCTGTGGCGTTTTCGGGCTTCAATGCTGCATTGGGGCTTTCGAGCCCTAAACCCTGAACCCGCAGGGTGTTTGGGGGTTCCGAGTTCACCGACTCTCGTCTTATGTTCTTTGGGTACCAAGGGTTCGGGGCTTTGAGGCCGGTTGGAATCTGAGCCAGCTCCCCAAAAGAAGCATATAAGAGCGCGTAGGATCGAAGGGCAAACCTGAAACATTGATTCCGCAGCCTCAACCCCAAAGCGACAGCCCCAGCGCAAAGTCTCTCAACGAACAACCATCTCCCAATGACACCCCGCAAACCTCAATGATGAGGGCCTAAGCCCGCCCTAATTCCAAAAACTCTTCAATTTCAAAGCCCTCAGCCCGAAGCCCTCAACGATGACTTGCGGGACTGTGGTTGGTGCGGATAGTGGACGTCTGCAGGAGGGAAGAGGGCCCTTGTCCCAAACTCTACACCCTGAACCCTAGCCCTGCAACCAAAGCCGTAAAATCTAAACCTTGCAGCCGAAACCTTAAAGTCCCTAAAGCTCAAACGCAGGATGAACACAGCCCGCTTGTTTGAGTTCTTGGTCGGCAGTGACAAGGCGCCTGAATGCGGCCTTCAACCTGGACCTGGATTCGTATGAGGGTTTAGGGTTTAGGGT
>CAJNJA010018142.1:24327-40257 GCA_905231915.1 Symbiodinium necroappetens | reverse complement strand
CCTAAACCCTAAACCCTGCAGCTTAATCATGAACCCCACAAGCTAGGGCGCGAAGGTTCCTTCATGTATACGTTATTTCCCATCACCGACGGCCTATTATAGAGCCCTGTAGAGGAGCCCAGTCGAGGAACCTTATTCTAATCATTGAAGCCATGAGCCCGATACGATAGGGCAACCATGTTCTTAGGATTTCTTGCGTGTTGTTACTGTAAAATAGCTTCAAGGGGTTGTTCAAGCTAATCGTATTATTAGAACAAAATTCCACGCTATTGTTAAACCTAGTATTGTGATTACCTGATTACGGCAGTGTTTAACGAGGCCTCACCCAAACATCGCTGACCGCAAGTTTGGAGGTGGGACTCTGAGGTTCAGGGGTTGGGGTTTGAAGCGCGTGGGTTCCCAGAGTTCGCCAGGGCTTGTCGGCCGCGACATTTTCTCTGCAGCCAGATCATACACGAGCCCATCGCTCAAGGTTTCGCTAAAAAGCGAAAGCGATTCCTGGGCCTTTTCCTAAGACTGGCTGTCATCAAGTTCCTATTCGGGTTGCAAGGCTCAGTGCGACCATTCAGAGCTTGAGCCGTCGCTGCTGTACGAGCCTTCATTCGCACCAAGGCACTTGTGCACGTGTGTAGGAAACAGTTTTTTACATATGTACATGCACGCATGCTCTCTCCCTCTCTCTATCTCTCTCCCTCTCTTTGTCCCTCTTTCTCTGTTTCTCTCTCTGTGTGTGCATATGCATGGACGTGTGTTGTCGGCAGTGTAGTGACCGTCTCGCTTTTTCTCTCTTTCCACAAGTATACACAGATGCGTACATACCTACCTACCTACCTACCTACCTACCTACCTACCTCCATGCATGCATGCATGCATACATACACATATGCATACTCGTAATACATGATACATACGACATAATACACAATACAGAATGCGTGCTACATATACAGATACAAACAGGCATGCATACACACACATGTACGCACAGAACATGTTGACCTGCATGTGTGGCTGTTCTGGGTGTCAGATTTTCTATATGTTTGCATGTATGCAGGTATGTTGCACATGTGTGTATGTCTCTCGGTGTGTGCAAGAAAGTGTTTATGTGTGTATGGAATACAGTGAAATGCAGTAGTGGTAGTGTAAAGCAACGAAATGAAAAGCCATGCGATACTTGTATGTATGTATACATGTAAGTGGGCATGCATACAGATGTAAACACATTCATTTGTCGGTGTGTGTGTGTGTATGCACGCTTGCATGTAAGCATGTACCTATGTGTCCATGTATCTATGTGCCTATGTACATGTCTATATACCTATGTATCTATGTATCTATGTGTCTGTGTATCTATGTATTTGTGTTTTTATATGCATTTACGTATCTATTTTTCTATGTACCTATGTACGTATAAACCATGTATCTACCTGCATTCATGTAGGTATGTCGGTAAGTTTGGGTTATGGTTGGTTGGTTGATTGGTTGGTTGGTTGGTTGGTTGGTTGGTTATTCATTTGCAAGTTTGCTTACTTGCTTGTTTGGCCGCCTGATACGTATGTATGCATCCGTACAACATTTCTATACAGAAAGTAGCACACTACGGGCCCGAGATTTGCAGCATTCTCGTTTCTGGTTCATTTTCGATGTGACCATTATAGGTTCTTGCAACGCAAATTCGTGGACAACAGCGTTTTAACTTGACATAATGGCGCCCGTGACGTGTTACACTCTCCAGAGAATAACATGGCAAGACGCGCGCACGCACACATATACTTACCCATATCTATATATATATATATGTATATATACATATATACACATACACACACAGATATCTATGTGGGAGTGTACACATACACATACATAGACATATACATATGCATCTGCATACACATGTACTCCGTTTTGTACAGATACATATACATATACGTATACATACATCCACACTTACATGAATACACACATACGCACACAGATTTACACACGTACGTACATTTTTTATACATACATACATACATCCCTACAACAAACAAACAGACAGACAGACTGACTGACTGACTGACTGACTGACTGACAGACACACACGCCCATTCACGCACACACATAAATACCTGCGTATATGTGTGTATATACATATGTACATATCTATCTTTCTATCTATCTACCTGCCTTATCTATGTATCTAGCTGTCTATTCAGCTATCTGTCTACATTTATATATATATATACACACGTACGTACGTACGTACGTACGTACGTACGTACGTATGTATGTATGCATGTATGTATGTATGTATGTAGGTACGTAGGTATGTATGCACGTATGTATGTGTGTGTGTAAGTGTGTATGTGTGCATGTATGTACGTATAAGGGTGACGAGTTTTTGTTTCAAGCAATCCGGCTTCTGCAAAGTACCAGCTAGTAGCAGCTGGATTCTTGGATTTGCACGTGCAGCTGCAAACTTCCAGGGCTTTCGGTGTTGAAATCTACATCTGGAGCGAAGCCAAGTTCTGGATCGTCGAAGAGACCGAGGTTCGGATGCCAAAGTTGGCCAGGTTTTGAGACGGGAAAAGGCGGTAAACAGCCTCCCGGAGAAATGATAGGATCCTAAAAGGGGGGGGGTGGTTCTAGTGGGGACAATCCTTTGGAAACCTTAGGGAGTAGTGGCAAGAATGAGGATTACCAGGTTACGTAAGGCCCTTGGACCCCCTTCCCGCAAGGATCCGATAAACCAAAATCCCACGGAGAACCTTCCGAAAAGCCCATCTCTCTCCGTCGGTTGCGAGTCGTGGTCCCAGGGTTCAGAGACCGCATAGGATCTTCTGGAGGGTTTCCTAAAAATATTGTTGAGCTACACATGGTATGCCCTTGATTAATAAGCCGCGCGCTTTAAAGGGGATATCAGAATATTTGGGCCCTTCAACAGAAACGGAGTTTATTCATCAAGGGACTTCGGAACTCGACCCCCCTGAACCCTGAAGCATCAACCCCAAACCCTAAGCTGAGCCAGCCAGCCCAAGCCCCAGCCCGGCCCAATGCCGAAGTCAAGAGTAAGAAGCAAGAAGAAGAACCCCTTCAAAACCTTCGCTCAACCCTCAACCCTAAACCCTGAACCCTAAACCCTGAACCCTAAACCCTAAACCCTAAGCCCTAAACCCTAAGCTGACCCAGTCCAGCCCGGCGTGGGGCTCAGGCAGCCCCGTAACTGTCGGTGCAAAACCGAAAAACCCGGCTCAGAACCAGTCAGAGTCCAATCCAGCCCAGTCCCCAAACCCCAGCCCTCAGCGAGCTCCAAGACTATGAGCCAAACACGAACAGCCCGTTCAAAGGCAGTTTTCACGTAGCCTAGCCCAGCCTTTAACCCAGCTAGCCCAAGCTCCAGCCCAGTCCAGCCCAATCCAAAGCTCAAAATTGAACAGGAAAAGCAAAACCCGTTCAACACTTTCGCTCAAAACGTTACCTCAAAACCCCGGGCCCAAACCCGATACAGTTTCTATAAGCCCGAAACCCTAAACCCCAAACCCCAAACCGGTTACTTCAAGCCCTTGCCCTGCCCAAATTTCGGCTTCTTTGCTTGGAGAGCAGTCCCAAACCGCGAAACCCTCAAGCCTAAAGCCCTAAGCCCAAAGCCTTATCACACTTGGTTAGTGATTCTGAATTCATGCGTTGCGGAGGTCACAGCAGTGTCAATGCTTTTTTGGTCTGGTCACCTGGGGATCGGAGCTTGAACGCCTTCCTTGGTTGCTTGCAGCCTCCGTCCATGATGAGACTAAGGGCTACCTAAACCCCCTTTGGCACCGCCTACAAACGGCTAGTAGTCTATCTGCTTATGGGGTCTAGGTAGGGATCATTCTCTTCCAGGTTTCATGCCGGCTTGGGTTTGCGAGATGTTCCTAGCATTGACCGAAGAGTCGGAGGTCGATGACCCGGGACCACGTGCTTGATCAGGACAGATCCTGTGGATATTTTAATTGGACGCATGAGACGTCCTGGAGCTCTTAACCCATGTAGGTGGTGAAGCACATGACCGTGCAATAGTTTCGTCATCCACGTTTTGATGCCTGCGTCGGAAGAAATTTCTGTCTATGCATCCCAAGCCGTAGACTTCAGATGACCTTGGTAATGCCTGGTAATGTCGTTCGCTGTTTAATGTGTGCGCCCCTGCCCGACACACAAGTTTTGCATGCCTCATCGCTTTTGCTTACGGGCGGCTCTCGCAAGTCAGTATTCTTGACAGAGCGCCGCGACGACCATGACCATTAGACAACCATGAGCACCCTAAACCCGAAACCCAAACCCCTAAACCCCCAGACTCTAACAGCCACCGGAACCCGAAGCAGCAGGGCCAGCAGGACTACCACAGGACGACCACGAGTCCCAGGAGACAACCACACCAGGAGCCGAAGAAGAAGGGGTTTAGGGTATAGGGCTTAGGGTTTAGGGTTTAGGGTTTAGGGTTTAGGGCTTAGGGTTTAGGGCTTAGGGCTTAGGGCTTAGGAGGACAGCCAGGACCACCACCCCAAAAATCAGTACTCCCATGTACGGAGAGGGTCTAGCGTTCTGCGGGGTACCTTACAAGAACGAGTCACCCTATGTGACGGCGGGATCGAGGCCAAAATGAGGCCAATGTGTTGGAATGTACAATCAATCGTGAGTAATCGGGGACGGAGCAGGAGCATGCGTATGGCAGTAGTAGAAGTAGTAGCAGTAGCAGCCACACTAAGGAGGAAACAACTAAGGAGGAAACACATGTCAGACTCCAAACCCATCTCCCAAGCGCTCAACCTATGTTCTTCAACCTTCAGACCCTTTTCAGTTCCAGAGATGCGGCCCTAAACCCTAAACCCCTAAACCCCTAAACCCCTAAACCCTAAACCCTAAACCCTAAACCCTAAACCCCTAAACCCTAAACCCTAAGCCCCTAAACCCTAAACCCATAGGGTACTGTAGTTGGAGGCATCTGGTAATATAAAACCCTTACCCAGGTTCGTCTTTGGGGTTCCGAGGTATACTCTATGTACCCCCAACGCCCTATTGAGGCCCTTACTTCATGAACCCAGAACCCTTTGAAGGAGCCTTTTTCTCTCAATCCACCGGACCCTGATTCCTCAATTCTAAATCCCAAACCCCAAACCCTCAATCCTAAATCCTTGTTTAGAGCTCCCTCGGCGCCTTGAACGGCGGGATGCAGGCAGGTAGGACCAAGGACACCCCCTTCCAGGCGACCCTACCTTTCAAGTTCGAGTTTAGGGATTATGGTTTAGGGGTTAGGGTGTAGAATGAAGCCTGGTCCGTGTGGACGGATTCTTTCTGAGATCAACCCGCCTGCCTTCATCCTACCCTCGGAGCCTTGAGACTTGCTGGCTACTAGAGCGTCCCCACTCGAAGAGAGGTTTCTGGCCTGCAAGCTCAGACTTGCATTCACAGGTAGGCATGCATAAAACACATAGGCATGCAAAAGCACACAAGCATGTTCATGGTCATGTCTAGCTGCCCATGCTGGCCAGACTCTATGCAGAAGTGGGGAATCCAAGGTGCAAACATGATTGAAGTGATATCGGAGCGCGGCACCTTGAGATGCCCCCAGACCCCAACCGGCAAACTGTCGTGTCGCCCTACCGTGAAACCTTCCCGATTTGGGGTCTGGCGGGTTTACTCGGGGCTGCCTGCAGCACCATGCGAGAGCAAGATATTTGAGAGCACGAAAAAGGGGCTCGGAGCTTGGGTGACCGTCTGAATCAGAGCACTTCGAACAGGAGAAATAGTGATAATGACAATGAAACTGATACTGAAAGCGAAGATGACCATGATCATGACAATGCACATAATCGTGATCATGATGCTGGCAATGGTAATGCTACCGGAATCATTTATGGTGCTGGCAATGGTAACGCTGATGCCTGATAGTACGAAGATAAAGATCAGGATGACGACGACGAGGACGATGAGGATGATGGTGATGATGATGATGATGCTGGGAACGGTAATGGCAATGATCATGAAAGTAATGGAACGGTAGTGGAAATGGCAATGGCAAGGGGAACGGTAATGGAAATGGTCTTGGTAATGGTAGTGGTAATGGTAATGGGTAATGTCCGGGACAATTGCAGTGATAGTCATGACACCGGCGGTAAATTTTCATAGTGGTGATACCGGTGAAGATGATGATGGTACTGATGATGACGACGATGATTGGCAATGGTCAGAATAGTAATGCCTATGATTGCAGTGGCACGTGACAAAAATGGCCAAACTCGCAATGCTTATAATCATGATCATGTTAGCGACGGTGATAATAGTGAGCAGGCGGACGAGCAGCAGGAGGAGAAGGAGGAGGATTGGGATTATTGATAACCATTGATAACGGTTGCAAAGCTGAATCAGTGCAGAGTTTTGCAGTGAGATCGGGGAGGAGGAGGTGGAGGTTCTGACCTTAGTGCTCTTTCTTGACATGAACACTGCGAAGCATGTCTCCCGCACCAGCCCTGCTTCAAACTAGTTTCGTTTTCAGTTTTGGGGGGGTGTTTGGGTTAAGGCCTCAGGTCGTTTTCAGATTTTAGGGTGTTGGGTTTATGGGCTAAAGTTTGCTAATATGGTTTCAGGCTTTCTGGGTTCAGCGGCTTTAGGGTCGGAGGGCTTCAAGCATTATCCGGGAAGTCGGCAGGATGCTTTCAACATTTTTAGGGGTTTTAGGGCGCAGATACCTAGGCATGCCATAAACATGTCTTTCTGCTTGTGGCAGCCTCAAAGAGGCTCAAAGCACTAATAGACAAGGTCCTACTTGCCATCTACTTGTATCTACTCGTATATTACTGCTTTCACACTTCAAACTGTTGAAGCTGAGGCTTAGGCCTTTGAGCTCTCTAGAGTAGTTTGCCAACAGGCTGAAGTCCTGTAGAGATCGATGTTCTGGCTTTGCTGCTTGGAAAAACCGGGCCCCTCGTTCTGAGGGGTATGAGCCCAATCCCTAAGTAGGTCCCCGGCGCCCTTCCTGCCACGGCCGCATCGGTTGAGCCTAGTGTTCTTGGTGCTGACAGGACTGGCAATGATTTGGAGAAAGAGGGATACCTCTGGTTAAGAAAGCAGCAGAGCAAGGAATGGGAACGCTCTTGGACGACCCTGGACTGGTCTGGAGTGGTCATTCGAAAAGACCAGCAGATATGAGCGACGTTACCGCTGTCGAAAAGCTGGGTAGAGGCTCTGGAGCGTGTCCGAGATGAAGCTTCAACCAGCAACGTGCAGGAGTGGTTGATTCCTGGAGCAAGAGGAAGGGTGCGGCACATCCTAGTGGAGATGAGGAAAAACTCGACCTGCTCTGGCGGTGATGGTCTGGAAAGGAAGGCTGGAAGCCAAGGCCCAGAGCTGGCATCTGTTGAGGAAGCTGAGTCCACGCGTGGGAAGGTTGCTGACTCAGGAAAGTGTAGCTCCGGTCAGGCCTCGGGGAAAATGCAATGGTTTCCTCCCTGAAACAGACCGGACTAACCCAACCGTGAGTCAGAAGCTGAAATTGAAAAGCAGGCTGAGATTCAGGAAGGAACCCTGCTGAGGCAAGCTTGCCAAGATCTGAGGCCAAAGAGCCTAACATTTCTGTACAGAAGAGTAGTGGTAGGTTAAGCGCTTTGAAGAAGGGTCTACGCTCTAGCTGGGCACCCGCGCTTTACCCGATTGGTGAAGCTTCGGGTGTTGGTGGAAGTGAGGTGGCTTCGTCCTCTGTCCTCCATGCTCCCTCCAACCCGAATGATAAATCGGAGGTGCTTAAAGCCTCCGCAATGGCTGTTCCATCAGCATCATTGCATGAGATACCCGGTGATCAGGTTGCTTCTTCTGTTGAGCATCCTGCTGCGGAAGATGGTGATTCTTTCGCTGGGTTTGACACAGCTCCGACGCTTCCATCTGATCTTTCATCTGATATTCCAGTGACCTAACGATTGGATGTTGAGCAAACGGCTTCCGTTGTTGAGCCCACTGCTCCGGCACCTCCGTCACTCCTAACCACTGATGTGCAGGGTGTCTTAGTCGTTGAGCCCCCTGCTCCAACAGCAACCGGACTTGAACGATCCACCAGTTGAGCCTTCTCCTGGTTTGAGTCCTGAGCTCGCCAGTGAGTGACAGTCTGGTGTTTAACCCTCTTGTGTTTAGGTCCATTCTCCCTCCCCGGGAATGGACTTGGGTTTTAGATTGGTTTATAGTGATCCGTGCTTTGAGACAGGTGAGTTTGGGGATGTGCGTGAGTGCTTTCCATCTGGCAGTCTTATCACACTGCCGAAGTTGCCTTCTGAGCCCACGAGAGGGAAAGCCAGCACATCAGTGGACTCTAGTAGACGGTCTGAGGAGTTTGATGATAAAGGCGTTGAAGGTAACCCTTTCTTTCCGGCACCATCACCACCTCCGCCTCTGGCGTCTCGTGCCGGAGTTGAGACCAATGTCTAAGGGATGATGTTGATGTTGGTAATAACGATGGACCAGTGGATAGGCTTGTTCCACCACCTCCACCACCCCATGACGATTTGGATGATGAGTTCAGCGAGGGTGAGTGGGAAAGGGCGAGGCTAAAGTTGGATGCCGCGGAAAGGGAAATGGGACTAAGGCTAGTGCAGAGAAACCGGTTGAGGAGGCAGTTGGAGGCAAGGGATATGGAGGAGCCTCCTGTGATGCAGCAGCGGTTTGGTTCACTCCCACAGTGGTTGTCTGGAGTGCCCCCTGTGGCGGAGACTGCAGCCGATGATGCTGTGAAAAGCATTGTTGAGTCCTCCAGTGCTAAGGCAAGGGCCCAAGAAGAGCGAACAGCCCCAGTGACCTTGAAACAAAGCCTTGTTGAGCCGAGCACTCAGGGATCTAAGGATGTCACCTGCGGGGCTGATGATGTTTCCAGTCCCCACAAAGAGCCGTTAAAGGAGACCAGCGCTCCCAGGGTTTCTAGTGGCAACCCGGTTGAGCTTCGAACTCAGGGCGCCACTCATTATAAGGACGCTGATTCGTCCGGTGCTGAAAAAGTCGTCCAAGAAGAGCGAAACGCTCCAGTGGCCGTGAAACCATACTCTGTTGAGCCTGTTTTTGATGAAGATATTGCAATTGGGGCTTATGATGTTTCGAGCGCCCACAAAGACGAGCCCTTTGAGGAGACTAGTGCTCCAGGGGTCTGTAGTGGCAACCCGGTTGAGCTTCGAACTCAGGGCGCCACTGATACCTACCAAGAGCCCTTTGAGGAGTCCAATGCTCCCGGGTTCTCCAGTGGTAACCCTGTTGAGCCGCATCAGGGTGCCACTGATGATAAAACGTCTCCCACGAATTCCCCTTGGAAGGCGAGTGGTCCTTCATCACATCTTGCCTTCTTGAGCCTATCTTTCCTCGGTCCATTGCTGATAAGGCGGTGTGGCACTATATGGTTGAGAGTAGCATTAAGGTTCGGAAGGAAATCCCTTCCCGCTTTGATGAGGCTCGGGGTTGGGGGTGGGGGAGTGGCTTGGCGACCTTGGTGGGAAACCCGCCCATCCGATATATTGTGTGGAGGAAATGGGCTAATGTCGGGACTGGCGGTGATGATTTCGGACTGGTTGAGAGTGCAGTACTCCCAGTCGGAGAAGTTGGGTGCATTTATTGAAGGTGCGATGATGTTGCTCGATGAGCACGCAGGGAATATCCCGCTGGGTCAAGAGGAAACCCCGGGGTTCCTCCTGAGCAGGAAGTCTCCAATACCGATCGTAAAAGGCCTATTCGGGAGCAAGAGGAGGAAAAGAAATCATACAAGGGTCATCTTGTCTCTAGCAGCTCCCTTGCGGTTGAGGATGACTCTTGTGGCACGGATCAAACCTATGGAGCTGCCTATTCGCAGTTGGCTTCTGCCCTATTTTTTCCATAAGTCCCAACTCCCACTTCTAAGTCAACTTTGTTTCACTTTTGGTGTCATTCTTCCGCTTTTCTTCCCCACATCACTTCCTTCGGTGGTTCGGTCGGGCCTTTTTAGGTTTGGTTCGGGAACCAAAGGGGGAGCGTGGATACCTAGGCATGTCATATACATGTCTTACTTGCTTGTGGCAGCCTCAAAGAGGCTCCTAGTGGGCAATAGTAGACGAGGTCCTAGTTGCCATCTACTTGTATATTACTGCTTCCACACTTTATCTGTTAAAGCTTAGGCTTAGGCCGTTGAGCTCTGTAGAGTAGGTTACCAACAGGCTGAAGTCCTGTAGAGATCGATGTTCTTGCTTTGCTGCTTGTAAAAACCGAGCCCCTCGTTCTGAGTAGGGTTTAGGGCTTTTGGTTTAGGGCCAGTTTAGGGTTTGTTCGAATCTTTGGTCTTTCTTCACCTAAAGCCTGACGCCCTACAAATTCTCTTAAAAACCCTAGCCTTTCCAGGAGGCCTTAAAGCCCCAAAAAGCCCCAAAGCCCGGTGTCCCCTGAAACTTCCGGCAGCCCTAGGCCGTAAACCGCGAAGCCTAAACTCGTAAACCCGAAAACCCTCAGCCCCAAAGCCCTAAACCGTCTCGTTCCAAACTCTCAGGCGTAACCCGTGCTTAATGTAAAGCAATGTCTGTTTTTCTCTCGCCGAAGCGTCGTGCGTTTATCAAACGGTTTCCGAAGCGACGCCAGAGACCATGGAGCAACACATGAAGCTCGGCTGCCGCAAGAGTTTTCACGACAATACGGTTTTATGGAGGGTGTACGTCATAAGGGGTTTGCATGGCTCGACAAGGGCTTTAGAGGGTTGCGGAAGAGTTTCATCGGGTTTTTTACGATGTTGCAAAGGTTTTGGGTTCGGGGCTTTGGGCTACAGGTGGTGGGTTTCGGAGTATGGACCTCTTAAGCATTAAACCCCCCTAAACCCCGAACCCGAAACCGTAGGTTTCGGAGTATGGACGTCTCCACAAATTCCTTACACTTCGAAGCCCCTATTGCTGCACTCAGCCCATGGACTGCGAGCCCCTGACAGCCCTAACATAGAAACATGGAGAAAAATGAGATACGATTTCCCACAGAGTTCCATAGGTTTATGTTAAAAAGGTTTTGGGGAGAAAACCTTTTCGCAATGTAGTTGGTACCCTTACTCCAATTATGAAGCCCACTATATTAAATCCCTAAACCCTAAACCTAAACCTAAAGTCCCTAAACCCAAACCCCTAATCCCAAAACCCGTAACCGAGTATCCAATCCCAAACCCTGGATCCCCAAGTTCGCTCGAATTGGAACGTTTGGGGTTTTACGGGAAGTGCTGTTTTTTTGTTTTTGCTGTTGTTGTTGCTGCCCCGCCGGGTTCTTTTCGACCCGATGCCGCGCACCAGCTGTTTTTTGTTGCTGCGCCGACGAGTTTGCTAGCTCGCCGTAAGTGAGCGATCGAGCGTTCGGGCCGGGTGCAGCAGAGCAGCTAAAGCATACCACTCCGGTAGCTGGGAGGGTTAAGTTTAGGCTCAAGGCCTGAGATGACAGTTTCCGAGAGATTGCGCATGACTCACATCTGTAAACCTTTTAGCTACACCTACTGTCGACAATCGCTGGCTGGTGTCTGCAAAAATGCTGCATTACCTGTGTACCCTGTCAGGGCTGGAAAAATTCTGGTAGTCCTTATTCCTTATCATGGGGTGTGTGTCCTAAGGTGCAGGAAAGTCCGGCTCTGGGTAATGTTTGGATGTTGTCCATCAGCAGTAGGGATCTAGATTCAGAAACCTCCGTTCCTGTAGCTCCAGCTCAAGTGCGCACTCTGTTCACTTACAGAGTAGTTAAACAGATAGTAAGTAGTAGGCAGTTGGTAAGATGGCTAATGGTGATTGTTGTGCGGATATACGGCGTGGAAGGTAGACTCGCTAGGTCAAAGGGTCAGAGGACGCTCCGAGAAGGAGAGGGCCTGTCGGAGAGGCTTGCTGTGTCTTTTTTGTGATCGAGGGTGTGTCTTTCATCTGTTATCCAATCTTTATCTGCCACTTCTACGTGTCTGACAGCAAGTGCAAAGCAGCCGAGGTACCACAATACTTTCATCCACTTTTCGGCGGAGGTGGCGGCAACGCAGGGCTGCACTCAAACCATGACCCTATGTTGACGCCGTTAACATTTTGAATCTGAGCGCTGTGCCGTCTTGATGTTTTGTTTCCATGCGCGGCCTATTGCGCCGGCTCGGTCCCTAGCGATTGAGACCCCAAGGCGTCGAATCGTTAAGCATGGCGGATACGTTGTAGGGTTTGGGAGGCGCAGGGCGCATGGCCTCGGATTTAGAGCTCAGGTGTGTTATGTCGGCCCCACACGCTAACCCTTCAACTACCTTTGTAACCTGCCGGCCGGAATCCTTACAGGAACCCTGGATGTGAGTTGCACTCCTTGTGAAGGGGGTGGAGCAGATTCCCTGAACCCCACAGCCGTATGAAGAAAGCCCGAGAGCCCTTCAATTCCTAAAGCTCCTAGAAATTATATACACCCCTTGTATATAACCCAGAGCCGTTAAAACCCAACGCCCTAAGCCCCGCAGAAGTAAACCCTACCAATAGATCCATTTAAAGAACCAACCCCAAACCTCATATTAAACCCTAATTAGATCTCTTTACAGAGCCCTAAACCTTGACATTAAACCCTACTAGATCCTTTTATAAGCCTTAACATTAAGCCCTAATAGATCCCTTTAAAGAACCCCTAAGCCTTAACATGAAACAGTCATGAAACCTTACTAGATCCCTTCAAAGAACCCCCCGAATATTTCGGAACATGCCCTCAAGCCCCGGCACCTAAAAGTCGGCCCAAACCCAGTCCCAAACTCAAAGAATCGAGCGTTGACGCTCAGAACTAAAAACTCAAGCCCTAAACCCTTAAGCCCTGAAGCCTAAACCCAATTCCTGAAGGACTCCAAGTCCTGATTCTCGATGAAGAAACGTCACGGGCCGTTAGTTCAGGATAGGGTTGAGGGCTTTAGTGTCTACCCATAGGCCCCTAAGTAGTTCCTTTTTGGTGTTACCTTATAGGGCTCTAATTATAAACCACAAAGAGGAACTACTTAGGGGCCTTTGGGTAGGGTTTAGGGTTTAGTAAGGGGGACCTTTGGACCCATAGCCCCAGCTCTGCTGATCTAGACCTTAGCCCCTGATATATATATATATACCCAAATAGATATACTTAGGCCTTCAAGCAGTCACTGTATGGGTACTTTAGGGTCAAAGTATAGTCATATGGATACATGGACCCTGATATAGGGGTCGTAATGAAGGGTCATGTGATTCCTTAAGATTTCTTGCTCAAAGCCTTCCAGACAAGCCGAACAAGACCCCCTAACGACTCCTTGCTTTGAAATTACCTTCAACCGCCAGGGATGAGCCGTACTTTGGTTTCGGGCCAGCCCTTTCCCAAACCTCAACCCCCGGAACCCCAAACCCTGAGCCCGAAACCCGAAACCCCAAAGTTGACCCAAAACCCCAAAGTTGACCCAAAACCCCTAAAGCCCTACAGCCCCAACCCCTGAACCTCAAACCTCAGAGGAGCACCCGCTTCCTCGATCGAAGAGCGCGCCGAGCCTTTCAATGCCGAGCTGTGGGGAGGAGACGGAGGGCATGCTTTTTTTTGTTTGTTTCGGGTTCTAGGGTCAAGGTTTCGGGTTGAGGGATGAAGGCCAGCAGCTGCATCAAAGATCCTTTATGAAGCATCCCGCAGCTCACCGCGGCCTCGCAAAAAGTTGGCGTTCAAGGGTCTGTGTTTACGGTTACCTTCGCCCCTCATGGAACACATGTTGCTAGGATGTGTGTCACGCCGTGGTTGCAGCAGCAAGGAAGTGAGTTAAACAGATCACGAACGTATTTACCTCCGAGCATCACACCACGGCTGATCACAACAGCGATCGGACAGTGGTTGTGCCGGCGTTCTTACCACTTCGTAGTAGAGTAGGTAGCCTTCAACCTTTCTGGGGTACCAAAATGCCTAAGAGCTCCCAATGTTGAACCTTTTCCTAGGTAGTATTAGGGAGACCCCTTAAAGGGGGACCCTTCTTAACCCTTCTTATGGGCTCTCTTAAAAGGGACCTTATGGAGAGGGTCTGCATCCCAAGGGGTCCCCCCAATCCTAACTCCTACCTTTAGTTCTTCTGGGATACTAGACCATTAAAGACCGGGAGTCTCCAGTCGATTCTATTCTGTTCTGTTTTCTTCTGTTCGGTTCGGTTCCTGTTCCGTTGTGCTCGATAATGCCATGCTGTATCATTTTGTATTATGTTGTCTTATGTTGCATTGTACCATATGATATATTATACTGTGCCATAAGTTACATTACAGTACATTGCATTGCATTGCATTGCATTGCATTCTCCTCATTATATTGCAGTATTTTACGTTACGTTGCATTACACGATGTTGCATCACGCTATGTCATGTTATGTTAATCTATGTTGCATTCTTAGGTTCTACTACAGTTTAGTGTGCTACATTTTTGGGGTTACATGATATACTTTCCTATCCTATGATACCAGAGAACGAGCTGTCATGTCTTGCTCGGTGTCCGCGGTTCTGCAGAAGCCTAAACGCAGCGACCTTAAAGATGCCAGCGACCATAAACCTTACAGCTCTAAACCCTAGCCCTAAATCTAACGACCCTCAACCCTAAACCCTAAACCCTGAACCCTAAACACTCAACCCCTCAACCCTACACCTCAAAGCCAACTCCCGAACAGGCAGGCCCATACTTGGGCTAAAATTGCCACGCCCGAAAGGTCCGACAACGATTTTCCCGAAGAGCTTTTGCTAGGTGGAAGAGGGTCCCGTCGGTTTAGGGTTGAGGGCAGAGAGTATGATGCCCCAAAACTACCCACCGCCCATGGCCGGCGTTTCAGGGCTCTTCTTTAGAGCTCCTTCAAAAGTCTTCGGCGCCCTCTGGAGGGAAGCTAACCTAAGTTAACAGGACAGATTTTTAGGGTTTAGGGTTTAGGGTTTAGGGTGCCCAAACTTGAGCTCCTTGTAGCCCCTTTTTGAGCTCTACTGCAGTCTAAGGCATTCCAGATGCAAACGCGTTTTGGAGCCCTTAGACCCCCTTTTTGGAATCCCTCTAACACCCAAACCCCCAACCCTGGAATCCGCAAAGGATGTTTCTTGATGCCCAAGCTCGAATCGTGTGCCTCCCAGCCTCGAACTCTTCGCAATTGACAGGAGCTGGTGAAGCTGAAGGACTCTCAGCTTTGGTGTTTATCGTTGAGGGCTTTGCCTCTGGTTGGGGTCATTAACTCCACAAGCTGTACCCGGCATAAAACCCTTCTTTTGGGGATCCTGTTTATTCTCATGATTTCTTATATAAGTCCTTCAAAAGGTGGGTAGGGTTAAGCTGCTAGTTGGGGTTTGGGGAACCCTAAGCCTAAACGCTAAACCCCAAACCCCTCAGCCCCAAACCCTACGCAGAAGTTGGGGGAAAGTTGGGCTGAGTGTATGAGCCGCGGCTCCTGGAAGTGTAGATCCCCGTTTCGAGAGCAGAAGCAGGGAAAAGGGTTTGGGTTTAGGGTTTAGGAGTTTAGGGCTTAGGAGCCACAACTCCGACTCCAGACACCAAACACACCTCCACCAACAACACCGCTAAACCCGAGACCTCAGAAGCCCTAACCCAAAGCGGCTCTGAGCACAACACCTAATTGCCGCCGGAAGCCCTTAAGCCCCATCTCTTGAAAAGCTTCTGGGCTTAAGCTGTGTTTACGGGGGTTGAGATGCCTTTTACTGTCAACCCTGAGCTTTGAAGACCTGTGTCCAAAAAAGTCCTCAACCTGGCGTCCTAGAAAGCCCGAGTTGCCTTCTCGGACCCCTGGAAACCGTAGATCCTTCAAGGGGGTTCCTGCAAAGCACCCTTTCGTAGTATAGGGTGTCTGGGTTCTCCAGGCTGAAACTCACCTGTCCAACTTCCTCGAGCGCGTGGCCCAGAACTTCCGATGGACGGCCAGGTGCGGGGCCCACTTAGGCATTTGGGTGCCGGAAAACCCTAAACCCTAAACCC
>CAJNJA010018142.1:0-24281 GCA_905231915.1 Symbiodinium necroappetens | reverse complement strand
CTGGACTTGGGGTCCGACTCTAGGGCCCGAATCAGAGCCCCGAGTATAACCCGGCGATGCGGAACAGCTCTTGAACAGGGTGGCGCCATGTTCTGGCGGGGTTTCGGATTGTCATTTAGCGGAGCCATTGAAGGCATGCTGGGGTTGTAAAGGCATTTACATGTTTACTGTGTGGTGCAACTTTAAGTAGCTCCAAACCGCCTGGTGCTTGCTAGTGGTGTCCCTTGTTTTCCGGTCACAGGAGCATGTGTTTGTTCAGTAGTATCTTGATGTGTTTCAAGATTGAAGTTTCTGGCCGTGGTGGTGTCGCGCGCAACAATGCCCGAACTAGCAAAACAGCAGAACCACGAGGTAGTTCTGTTACGCATCGTCCTCCCCCACGCCGCCCTGCCGGAACGTGGAACAACAAGTAACAATCCTGCCGGAGAGCTGAAGATTGGCCCGAAAAGCCGGACCGTTGGTGCGGACAAGCAGCAAAACACCTGCTCCCAGTTCGCGTTTAAAGCGATTGTGAATTTTGACGTTAGTACAAGCCCGTTCGGAAAGGAAGCTTGCTTGGAGTCGCGAGCCTGTAATTTTGCTCCGGGAACCGAAGAGAGTGCAGCTAGAATTGGTGCCGCAAGTTGAANNTGATGTAGGGGCTTAATAATTAGAATAGGGTTTTGTGGTAGTGCTATACTATAGTTATAATAAGGAACCCCCAAAATAGTATAGGTAATTATTAAGGCCTCTACTTGGAGGTTCATGGGTAGTTATAAGTGGGGTTGTAAGTCCCTAATTTTGCTTATGACTATAGTTACCTTGCTTATAACCCCACTTATAACTACCCATGGACCTCCAAGTAGGGACCTTAATAATTACCTATACTATTTTGGGGGGTTCCTTATTACAACTATAGTATAGTACTACCACAAAACCCTATTCTAATTATCAAGCCCCCTATAGTAAGGAAGTCAACTGCACGAAGGGAGCTGGCCGGGATGTCACAGCCGCCAGGCCACCGCCGAGAGTCCCCGGCAGCTTTGCACACCCAGAGGCGGCAAGTTTGGGGGGCAGGTATATTATACTACGTTATACTACGTTATACTACGTTATACTACGTTATACTACGTTATACTACGTTATACTACATTATACTATATTATACTATGTTATACTATGTTATACTACATTATACTACGTTATACTATGTTATACTATATTTTTTATTTGAGTTGAGGGCTTCAATGGTCAGGGTCTGGGCTACGGCTACAGTATCGCGGAGTTTCACAAGTATGCCTGTTTTGGAGATTCTTTCAATGTCATTTCCCTGCGAGACAAGCGGATTATGTTGCTTCTGGTGGAAGCCGTTCCCCAATGGGTCGTCGCTGGCTGGAGCACATCAAATCAATTGCATCTGGGAGGTCCCTCCCTTTAGGGTACATTCCAAAGCTATGGCCTTAAACCCTCAACCCAACCCTAAGCCCACGGCAAAGACCGTCAGCTCACTCTGCATCGGAGATCCCAACTGAGCACTTCGTAGTGCTATTCCTGAAAATCCCCATTATCATCATCGTAGAATACCTGCCCAGTCTTCGTCAAATTTTTACAACCTCCGGCTTTCGTCAGAAAGCCTTGTTTTGAAGGGGGATCCGCTACAGTGTCACTCCAGAAAGTCGCTCAGTAAAACATTAACCTAAATCCAAAGCCCAAACAAACCCTTTTCTAGGTATCCCGCTTTGGGAGAATTCCAATTTCCCCTGTGGTTGAATATGGAACCCCAGCTATACATTGCTTTGAGCCGTTGGACAACTAAATCCTAGAACCTAAACCCTAAAACCCAAAACCCGAAAGCCCCAAACCCTAAAACCTAAACCCTCCCTTTTCTCGGGCTGCGACATCCGGACCCGAGGCTCATCCTTGCTGTTGTATTGTGGTTACTATGCACAGCTCGGGGCGCAAGGTTTGGGTTTAGGGCCGTTTGGGGCTTATTTTGTGGTCATATATAGGGTTTTGGGTGGAGGGATTGCCGCTTTGGTTTCAAAGGGAGTCTCGTGGATCCCGCGAAGTCTGCATTATCGGAAGCCGGTGAAGAGCCAACAATTGTCCTGTCAGAAGCCAGATCTTCAGAATCCTTAGTTAGCAAAGGGTGGAAAAGGCTCTGGCTGATGTCTTTGTGCTGATGTTTCTCGTGACTTGTCTAGTGTCTCCCTCTAGACTGCACACCCCGCAAAAACCCCTAAACCCTAAACCCTAAACCCCAAACCAACCCTGTAGCCTTACGCCTTAAAGGTCTAGGCCTGCAGGGACACTGCGCAGGCATGCAGCAGACCATGTGTCCATTATCGATTTGGGAACTGCACAAAGGGCAACTCGGTATGATGGTTTACATGGTGACATCGGCATCGGAGGTTGAAAAGCTTCAAATTGAACTGGCCGGTGAAGCTGTTCGAGTTCAGCGTTATGAGGGCTTGAACGCATGTATTTATTTTGTGGGTGTGTACAGCCTCACAGACAGTACGTCGAAGAGCCACTTGTTCACCTTCTCCAACGTCAAGGGCGCCTAGTACAGGAGGGCTTAGCTGGAGACTGCCCACAGGAAGTGGTTTTTAGTAGAAGAAGATGGCATGCACTTTAGCCCCAAACGACCAAACGTAGAAGTTAAAGTCCCGCACCCAAAAATCCCTTAAGGCCCGGAAGTTTCCGTTGAAGCTCAAAGGGAGGCCAACGGAAGCTCTCTTGAAATGGACGGCTTTTTTGTTTCAGATCCCAGGTCAGAGTAGTTCCAGGGAGGTTAGGATGGAACCCTAAAGCACCGAAACCGCGCGCAAGCCCGAAACTGAAACTACGCCCGGAACCCACAGCGCTTTAACAACTTGAAGCCTGGACCCTAAGCCTCAAGCCCCAAGCCGCCCGAGATGGGCTCCTTAAGCAACGTACTTGCAGAGGCACGAATGTGCTCACCCTAAATCCTCAACTCTAAGCCCAAAACCCATAACCGCTAAGCTCCAAAGCCAAAGCCTTATAAACCCTCAGCCTAAACCCCAAGCCCATGTAAACCTAAAGCCTTACCCTAAACCCTAAACCCAAACGCTAAGGTTCCTCCTGTGAGTTTTGCCACCTGGAGCACCCAAGGCGGGCTGCGGCGGCCTTTTGAATGCCTGAGGGTTCCTTCAAGGGCTCCTTTTAAAGGGTTTAGGGTTTAGGGTTTATGAGGGCTCTAATGGGGTTTAGAGTTTAGGGTCCAGGTTTCAAGGCTCGGGGTTCTGCTTTTTGAGCTGGGTCTGTAAGGGTCCGTTTAGGATGCTGGGTTTGGGGTTGAGAGTTTATGGCTTGGGGTTTCAAGGTTCCGGGTCCATGTTGTACGTTTCGGGGTTCCAACTTTTCAGCTTAGTAGAGGATCAGGTTGGATAGATAAGGGTTTCAGGGTTTCAGTTTTTGGTCCAAGATTTGTTGTTTTTGTTGGTTTGTTCTTTTTGCATCGCCTTTCACTGAGTTTTTTGTCCTCATTAGCATTTTGTTTCTCTCCACACCTTTGACTCCGGACTCTTTGTAACGAGTACCGCTCGCGCGCCTAGAAGTATTACTCGGCGTGGCCGACATAGAGGTCGGAATGATTACCAAGATTTTTCCCCAGCTCATCATAGTTATATTATCAGATATAGGCTAGGGAATTCGAGCCTATTGATTGGGGCGGTTTCGGCTAGGGGATGAGGTTGCATTTGTGGGGCTGAGGCTTCAAGAGTCGTATAGGGTTTAGTGGAAAGTGCAGCGCAGCTACACCCCGAATGTGCAACGGGCACGTGGTGAGAGTAGGAGAATGCCCATCGCGCGTGTTCCCTGCCGCGACGCTCAACCTAAACCCCAAACCCCTAAACCGTAAACCCTAAACCCTAAATCGCAAGCTCTGTGGAAACCATCAACCCAAAACCCGAGCCCCCAAACCGAAGTTCCAAGCCGAAACCCATAACCTTCTACTTTATAACGACCTGTCGGACTCAAACAGAGCTACTTTAATTACACAAATTCATAGCGCCCTAGGCCCCCTGATACAACACATCCCTAATCCCTAATCCCTAAACCCTAAACCCTAAACCATACATAGCCGTAAGAGAAGAGGCCCAAGATGAAGCTCGACAAGATGCAGCGGCAGTGCTACGACAAGCTCAACGAGCCTCAGGTGCCCAATGAGGGGCACCAAGAGGAGCGGTTTAGGGTTTAGGGTTTAGGGCACCAAGAGGAGCCCTCAAGACTCAAAGGCTTGAGGCGAAGGTGTGGCTAGGGGTTCGGGGTTTGGAAGTTGGCCGTCGTAGCGCATAAGTGTGAAGGGTTCATATGCGAAGCATGATCATGGTAGCATTGAAGGCTTTCGTATTCGAGCCAAGTGCTTGGCAATTGAAGTGAAACGCTTCGAAGCGAGTGCTTCAGCAATGCCGCAAGTACTTCTCGCGCGACTTGCTGCCCTTGGCCAAACTCTCAACCGTCTGCTGATCTGGGCGCCTGTCGTAGAGGTTCAGGAGTCTGTCATCAATCAGGCACACTGCCTAACCGTGATTTGCGCAGGTTTTGCCGCATGCCGTGTAGTTTTATGGCAGATATGCTATTGGGGATGATGACGACGATGATGATGATGATGATGACGATGACGATGACGATGATGATGATGATGATGATTGTCAGGCCGTTGAAGTAGTAGTGGCGGTTGTGGTGGTAGTGGCGGTGGTGGCGGTAGTAGTAGTGGTAGGAGGTGCAGGGACTAGAGCAACCTTTCTCTTCGAGCCCGAGCAACTCTCCCATGTGGCTGAGGTACTATCCTTGCTGCTTCCTTACCTAAAGCATCGCGCCGATCAGCAGGCACGGTTTGCGTGACTTCTCCGAAAACTGCCAAAGCCAAGTCTTGAGTCTGTACCGAAGCTGAGAACACCCCTGGCCCTAAACCCTAAACCAAAAACCTACAGCCTGTTCACATCCAAAACTCTTCCAGCCGACTGAACCTGACAGCGGTGCTCTGATAGAGATGCTTGGTGTTGTCGTTTGGTCAACAGGTTGAGGGTTTAGGGTTTAGGGTACAGGGTTTAGGTTTTAGGGTTTAGGATTGCCAAGACGACTCGATTTCTCTAGGCTTCATTCAAGGTTTCCGCAGAGTGTAGGTGTTGCTTTTGGTCCGCAAGCACGGGCACTCCTTTATGCATTTTGTTTCAGCGTGCATGGTGCCCTTCCTACAGTGACATACCTCTCCAATGCGCAGCTGGTGCTTTTTGACAGTCTCTGCGCTTGGATCAGGCAATCGGTGCCGATATTGCCCCTATCATTGAGCTCATCGTGGCCTGGCAGATCCTATCTCTTTGTTACCTGTTCCGGGAAGAAATGGATCATGCGCATTGCACGGGTAACACATGTAAGGTTGCCTGTCAGTCAGAGAGTTCAGGGCTCACGGTTCCCCTAAACCCTAAGCCCTAGACCCTAAAGCCTAAATCTCATGGTAAGGCAACTGCCATACTGGCAGTTCTCAGAGGCAGTGCCCTCAGCAAAGATGTAAATCCAAAGCGGTGCTCCTATGAGAGCCTAGGCCTAAACCCTATACAGCCTTCATCCTGCGCTAAACCTTCAATCGAAGCTTGAAAGTCTTTGAGCCGCTGCCAGATGCATGCAGACGCCCTGTAGAACACCGAAATTCTACACATTAACACCACACTCCACATGTTTCAACAGAAGCCCGAAACCCTAAGTCCTAACCCTACGCCCAGAACAGTAAATCCCCAACCCTAAACCGAAGCCATGGCTCCAAACTCCAGGAGCCGCCCTCCAGGTAGTCCTTGTAATACCCAAACAAACCGATGTAGGACCCTCGCAAGACCTGTCAATCGCACCTAAATCTATGACTCTCATCAATACCTTGAGCTTTAACCTTGTAAGAGATCTCCCCTAAACCCTAAACCCTGAATGCAAGGAGGGCCGACTCCAGGAAGCTTCGCCCCTTCAACAGTTGGGCTGGCGCAAGGCCTGGAAAGTTTAGGGTTTAGGGTTTAGGGTTTAGGGGTTTGGGGTTTAGGGTTTAGGGGTTTAGGGTTTAGGGGTTAGGGTTTAGGGTTTAGCGCTACGACCTATAACAAGCCCCCTCGACGATTAGGGCTTTCGGGGCTGTCTCTGGTATAAGTCATGATAGTCGATCGTCGCCCCAAGCACCCTAAAACCCTAAGCCTTAAGCCCCAAACCTTAAACCCTAAACCCTAAACTCCTAAACCCCAAAACCCCTAAACCCTAAACCCTAAACCCTAAACCAAGCCTTAAACCACGCTTGGAGGCGGAACTGCTGGATCGATCTCTTCGCAGGCTGGGCTTTCTGTGGAGAAAGGCTGAGCACGACAGTAGCCCTCAGCTCGAAGCCCACAGGGTTTAAGGGGTTTAGGGTTCAGGGTTTTAGGGTTTAGGGTTTAGGGTTTAGGCCCACTGTTTCCAAAAAACCGTCCCCCCCCTAGATCCTAGATCTTGAGCTGCCCCAGAAACCCTACATCCGGAGTGTTCGGCCCTAATTCCTACACTCCTCTGCTCCAATCCCTAAGCCGCAAGGGTCGCGGCATCGCGGGCTGGGCGAGATGCAGTCTGTTCACGCTTCCCTGAACAATTGCGGAATGTACCCAAAGCCTCAAACCATATAGAGGATGCCTAAACCCTAAACCCTAGTTTTAGGTACATCCTCAAGAGCATCCCTGATCCAGGCCCAGCATGGACCCCTGTAGCATTTGCAAGGCTTCGCTGGCGATGTGCGTGATAGGGTTTAGGGTTTAGGATTTAGGGTTGTGTGGAAGCCTTCGAATCGAATGAAAGCCGCCGCTGAAACACAAACACCAAAGCCACTAAACCTCTTTACCTAAACCCCAAAGCCTCTAAACCTCTAAACCCTAAACCCTAAACCTCTAAACTGCGAACCAAGCCAGACCCCGAGTCCAAAACCCGACGGTCGTGCAGGATGAATACGTCCCGTCTCATGGAGCTCTTGGTTGGCCACCCGAAGGTGGGCTGGGGGTTTAGGGTTTAGGGTTTAGGGCCAGACTCCAACTCTAAACCCTTTGGTTTAATATAGGGGGCTTTTAATAATTAGAATAGGCTTTGGGGCATAGTATACTATAACTATTAAGAAGGAGCCCCCAGAACCCTATTCTAATCAGTAAGGCCCCTACATTAGGTGTTTTGCATTCGGCCCCATGGGGCCCGGCGCATCAGCCCTAGACCCTAAACCCTATGCCAAGCCCTACTCGCAAGTGCTGGTAACGATATGGGACTTTCCGAAAATTAGGGAGTACCTTATTTTGGGGGTCTTTATAATAAGGATCCTACCATTTAGGGTACTACATTAGGGTCCCCTATTCGGAAACCCCCACATGTTTCCCGCGTGGTGCTTACATGCTCATACTACGAACCCCCCTGAAACCTTGTCTCCATTCACTTCTATGATGTGTTGAGGAACCCCCGAACCCAAAGCCTTAAATCCTAAGCCCACATCCCTAAACCCCAAGCTCTGACCTAGACTCCCTCGCCCTAGGGCTCAAAACCCCGTCTCACCAGGTCGACACCAACTTGGCAGACCAGCTCTCCTTGGTCTTCGGGCGAGCACGGTCTGTCATCCAAATGCGGTCATCTGTGCAGGAGTTGTTGGGATGATAGGTTTTGGGGTTTAGGGTTTTAGGCCTGTGGGGCTTTCGGGATTGAGGGGTTCAACGCTCCAGAGTCTCGAATTTAAAGCTGGAGCGTCTGAAGTCGCAGGCTGAAAGGGGGCGCGTGTTATATCGGTGGGCTGTGCAAGGCATGCTCAGGCTTGTGGCAAACAGCTGGAACAAGTGGTGTGCCGTGCATTGGGTGTCGAAACGATGCCAGCAAGACACTTTTTACCCGCCGCATGCTGACGGTGTCTTAGGGGCTGAGTAGGTAACCTTTAACCTTGTTGGGCTTTTATAATCCTACCATAATTCAAAAGGTTGACCTTTTTTGGGCTAAGGTATTCAGCCCCTAGCGTGTTGCGTCTCTGTAAGGTTTGGGGCTGAGGCCCTTGCCCTTGATTTGGTTTTAGCTGCGCCTTTGAAATTTTAAAACCCCGGAAGTCCCTCTGGCGGTGCAGAATCTGTAAGTTTCTGCATCACCTGCTATGAGGGTGCTTCGGTATCAGTTGCTGCATCCGGCAATAAACGGGATGGGCACTTCTCTTTTCTACGATGGCAATGGTTTTTTATCTCAACAGCTGTTCACATTGTGCGCAGAAGGCGACTCTCCCTGTGACCCTGTCCCGTGTCTAAGCCTTGGCTCCTTTTTGGGAGGTTGCTACATAACTACACACAGCAGTGAAGTCTTTATCCTAGCCGGCAAGTAAAGCTTTCAGCCAGCTCTTGAGCAACTACCGCTTTGAGAGTCGCCTTGCTCCCGACTCGACAGCCAGTCGAAGTTTCTGATTGTGACTTAGTGATTGGGCACTAAGCACACAGAAAACATGTTCGGAATCGACGAACACATGAACAAGCTAGTAACAGTTGTAACGCGAAAGAACTGGCAACAAGCGTGAAGGAAACTACAATGATAATATCGGTGTTTGTTCAGCAATATGAAGATGGTCAGACAACTATGCAGAACATTGAGAAAAAACGGTCAATGTAGCTGTAACTTTTGGCAAGCATTCTAGAAGTCGCTGTAGTCCTAAAAGTCGCACGAATCGAAATTACGGGCGCAACGCACCACTAGCAATACGTAAAAAATCCAAACAACTCTTTGTCCCAGCTGAAAACTACAGCCTTAAGCACGAGTAATGTCGTAAGGCTAGCGATGTACGTATGAGTGTGAGGCATAGTCTTGATAAGCGACGTAAAAAGCATCGACGGCTAGTGTTGGGCATACAGAAGAAGTGGCAGCAGCAGTGGTAGTCGTCACCAATACAAAAGAAGAGTTCTGAGACATCAAGTACAGGAATTGTGAGCAGGGCCAGCCAACTGGAGCGCCCCAAAAAAGTGGACAATCTCAGCGTAGAAAAGTATGGAGGGGCCAGCTCGGATCGGTTTCACTTTGGGCACTGTTTGGATTTCTCACTCTGCATTTGCATTCCTGACGGCTTGGACCATGGACCTCATCATGATTGGGCCATGGCTGCTCTCCACTCAAAACGGATCACACCATAGACATCATCATGGTTTGTCCTTGGATGCTCCCCGCTCAAAGCGCATCAGACCATGGACGTCATCATGTTTGGGCTTGGATGCTCAAAACTAAACGGATTAGACCATGGACGAAAACAAAAATAGGCCATGAACGATCTCCACTCAACACGAGATCATGGACGTCATCGTTGTTGGGCACTGGATGCTCTGTTCTTAAAACGGATTGGACCATCATCTTTGGAGACTTGTATGCTGTTCACTCAAGACGGAATGAATCACGGATGTCATGATGGTTGGGCCACATGTGCTTTACATTGAAGTCCGTTTGGATGTTATCTTGATGTTCATGAAGCGCGCTTTCGGCATCCCTTAGCTTCTAAAGTTTCTTTCACTTAAGCCGCAACTTATGTGCTAGGGCGATCAGCATGCCAGTCATGCATATGCATCTCTTCAGCAACACATGTGCATCTATGTACGTACGTATGCAGGCAATCATACAAACATGGGACAGAACACTGAATTATGTTCCCCGTCATGTGGAGTGCGGATGGCATGTAGGCTTCGAGCAGGGTCTGAACCATTAACTATTCAACATGCAAAAATACCTATGTATGTTACACAATATCTGCCGATATATATATATATATGCGTGTGTATGTATAGATGTATCATGATGTATGTATACCCTTGACCTGAAACCTTCCTACATCGCAAATTTGAAACAGCCCTGAACATGAGCTCTGCAAGTTATAATATCGCAGCACGTAGTCTTAACGTTAATCAGCGTTATCATTCCCTAAACCCTATCCCTAAACCCTAAACCCTAAGCACGGAGCTAGAAGACCAAAGCTCGATTCCCGGCCGGTGGAACCAATAGGGTTCCATCCAGGCACTCAGCGCCACGACTCCGGGAGCATCACAAGAAGGGTTTAGAGACCGGGATATTTGGTCTGGGGTGGAAGTATATCTGATGGAGGGTTTGACTAATTTGGGTTAGGGCACCCTAAACGCCACCCTAAACCCTTTATTAACCCAAAAGGACACTCTAAACCCTTTAACCTGTGGCTTGTTTTAAAGGCTCCCATCTTACGAGGTGTTTTCGACACCGCGCTTTATCACCGCCCTCCGCCACGCGCCAAGGCTCCCAGTTTGCCGGCAAGTTTTGGGTTTGGAGGGTTTAGGAGAGTAGCAAATTTTCTACATATGCCACACAAGCACGTTTTATTGGCAATCGTTAGCTGCTGAAAGGTGTTGGTGGAATAGATCCAAAGCTCCGAATCCCGTAAACTCGCCAGCAGCAGTGGGTCGTTGTAGCTAAAGGTAGCCTTTCAACTCAACCCTAAATCCAACATCCCATGCACCCCGTTCCCGATAACTCTAATCACCCTAAGCGCGATAGCTATACGTGCCAATAAGTTTCGATCTTTGCAAACTTGGGCCATTTATGATTTACACTTGATGTCGCTACGGATTATCTAGTTCCATCTGAAACCACACAGTCTACACTAGGCGGCATTCGGAGACGATAGATTCAACTCACTGTAGACATTGTGACCCCGCTACACATTTACAGGCCGTGCGGGGGGGTTGAGGGTTTAGGCTTTCCTGATGGATCAGAAGTGAAAATTGCCGGCAATTGTATTTGTCCAGCGAACATGGCGGAGCAGAACCTTTTTAACTCTTCGTCGGGGTGCCTCTGGGAGCAACAGGCGGTATTCGCTTCTGCCTACGAAGACTCCAAGTATACACCAGCAGTCTACACTTCAGAGGTACCTTTAGTCTCCATTGGATACTTCCGTTGTTTGTTAAAAAGTTTCATGATGGTTTATGGCTAGGATCCTATGATGTAATTTTGGTTAGCCCCCAGAACCCAAAACCCGAAACCCTAAACCCTAAACCCTATTTGGTTAGCCCCAAAGGAAGTACAGTGGGTATGTTGCTTACTTTCGGCTCTGTGGTGCCCTAAGGCTCGCAGACTCTAGGTTTAGGGCTTATATAGGGCTCATCTAGGGATTTATATAAGGTGGGGTTTTTAGGGTTTATGTAGGGTTTATATAGGGATTTATCCAGGGTTTTTCGGGTTTATATAGGGTTTAGGCTTCCTGAAATCTTGAACGATCTTTTGGTGTGAAACCCTCCGGTCAGAGAGGCCTGGACCTGTTAGTTTGTACCCAATAGATTCGTCCTAAGCCTTCTGTCCTAAGTCCTGACCTCCCCAAAGCATTCCCTAGACCCTGAATCCCAAGCGTTTGTCCGTCCCGATAATCTCTTGCGGCCCTTCTGGGGTGCGATAGCTGCGATATCCCGCAATCAGAACTTTTTCCATTTATTAACATATTGTCAACACGGGTCTGTCATGGGGTAACCAAGCTTTAGGAAGCGAACCTAGCTTAAAGAAGCGCATCTGAGACCCTCGGGCCGGAATACCTCAGTCCAGCTAAAGAGGCCACTAGAAACCCTCAGCCCGACCTTCGTAGCAACCCTAAACCCTTTGGGATGGCCTGTTTTAGGCTTTGCTATGGGTTTCCGGTGCATACATACATTCGTTCATTCATACACACACACACATACGCAAACACATACGCATACACATACACATACTCATATACAGACACATATACATATACATACACAAATACATGTAAAAGTACATGTACGTATACATATACATATACATACGTACACACACACATATACACACACACATACATACATACATACATACATACATACTTACATACATACATACTTACATACATACATACATACATACATACATACATACACATCACTCATGCAGATTTGCTCTCTTGGATGTACGTATGTCTGTGCATAACTCTTACATTGGATTTACGATTACATGTGTATAACCATATATATATACACACATGTACATATGTATATACATATGTATNNCCGCCCCCCCCCCCCCCCCCGAAACCCCAAAACACCGAAAACCCCGAAACCGCTGAACCCTCAGCCCTAAACCATCAAAAACAACCCTAGCAAGACCTGAAACAGTTGCTGTCACGACTTCTGAACAAGTCTTTCAGGGTTTCAGGGCGGCGCTCTCAGCAGTGAAGCTCTCGCTCGAGTTGTTTGGATAAGGGTAGTACGCGATATACTACAACCATATCCCCCAAAACCCTATTCAAAGACTTCAAGCCCCTACATTATGAGATTCTTCGGCCCTTTGTTGTCCTGCTTCTTGCGACTTTAGGCCCAAAGCTTGAGAGAAGCGAAGTGCTTGCGGCCGCTTCTTTGTCATGCCTCAGCAAGTAGGAGCGATGAAGAGACCAGCCTCCAAAAGGGGTTTAGGGTTTCGGGGCATCGGACTCATGGTTGGCTTAACTAGGGCTTCGGCTTTAGAGCTGTTCAGGGTTTGGGGGTGTGTTTACATGGAATGAAACTGCGCACCCCTCTGTTGGATGTGTCCCTCCCAGAGCATTTCGCAGCCTTTAGTTGAGTCGTCAGCGCTGAACCATGACTAGCTCGCGCCAGTGAGCGCCCGCCTGCAGCACCATGGTTTCAGATGTGCCTCTGCTGCAGATCGCAGGAATCTTTCTAGGCCACGGCCCGAAACCTTGCCCTCCCTTCAAGTCTGGAATCTGAAAGCCCAAGCCCGGCAACCTCGACGTCGAACTCGTGCGTCCTGCACCCTAAACCTGAAAATTCCATCCCGAAGCCGAAATCTCAAATCCCAGATGCAAGAGGTGGAGCTCCATCCCAATTTTAGGCATTCAACCTGCCAACAGCTTCACCGCCAGTCGACCCAGCACATGGCATGCAAGCATGGATCGTTGTTCAGTTCTGCACTATGGTTCCGGATGGTTGTGCCGTTTTCTTGATATCGTGGTAGGAGGCGTCGGTCGGACTCGGAAGGAGCCAGCAGATAGGTGCAACTCAACATGTAAATGCGTATAGACAAACCTTCAGCTGCTTCGATGCATTAGCACAATCGGGTAAGCACCGGTCTCACAGGAACCCTAAACCCTAAACCCTGAACCCTAAACCCTAAACCCTGCTTCTCCAGGGTTTAGGGTAGCTTTGCAGATCTGAACCAAGTCCTGTTGAAAGTTGGGTGCTATGGTGAGGTGCTTGCGGCTGACCGGCGGTCATCACGAAGCGAGGCACGCATGAAGTGCAGCTTTAGGGTCCTCCCAGACCCAGTCAGACTCCAACATCCCAGAATCCCAAGCCTTAATGAAACCCGAAGCTCAGCTCTGCGATGTTGTTTGACGAGTTTGAGAGGAATTGGATCAAGACGGCTCTTGAAGTAAAGCTTGCCTTCCGAACTTGAAAGACTCTGTAAAAATTAAACCCCAAACCCTAACCCCGTACCCAAACCTAAACCCCGAACCGTACACGGGCTTCCGTACTTGCTACCACTACCACCGCCTCGAGATGTTTTCAACATCAACCATGGGTTCGGGGCGTAGGGTTCAGTGCTTAGGTTATGGGGGCTGTAGAGTGTGGACTCTTCCATCTGCGCTGGGGGCAGGGATGTTTCGCAGCTTCCGATCTTCGACGGATGTTGATCCCAATGAATCCTAACCCCAAACCCTAAACCCTCAGGCCCTAAACGCTCAACCCTAAACCCTAAACGCTAAACCCCAATGAATCCTAACCCCAAACCCTAAAGGCCCTAAACCCTCACCCCCCAAACCCGAAGTTTCCAAAAAAGTCTCAGACCCCAAAGGCCTTGGAGATCTGAGCACTGGGAAACGGGAGGTAGGTACTCCACAGCCACAGCGAGCCGTGTCCTCGGAGATTCGAATTCCTCCACAATTCCTCAAGAGGCTAGTACTTTGGTATACAATGTAGGAGTTTCCGACAATTAGGGTACCTCATTTTGGGGTCCTTATAACAAGGAGCCTACTATTTGGGGTACTATATTAGGGTCCCCTATTTTCGGAAACCCCCATGTAGGAGCCAGACTAGTTGGAGTGGTCTCCAGGTCTTGTCGAAACTAGTAAGCTTCTTGTGAGAGTCTTGTTCTGGTCGCTATTTGGCCTTACACCCTAGGGTTCCTGATTAGAGATGATTACGATCCCTAAAGCCTCGGACCCTCCCCAATTGTAGGATGCTTGTGCTGCGCGTAAAGAAGGTACCCTAGAACTGTTGAAGCCCTAAACCCCAAACGCCAAACCCTACACCGCTCATCCCCAAGCCCTAGAAAAACTCCTAAACCCAGATCTCCCTAAAGACCGAGATCCCTAAAGACCGAAAGCCTAGAACTCCTAAAAACCCAGATCCCACCTAAATGACCGACAACCCCCCAAAAACTCCTGAACCCAGATATCCTAATGACCGACAACCCCCCAAAAACTCCTAAACCCAGATACCCCTAAAGAAAGCTTATCGACTCTCGGCTCGAGCCTCTCGAAGCGCTTGGATCCTCGACCTACCGGCAGCCTCCGGAAACGCGAGCACCTCGAGATGAACGCCGCCGGCCGATATAAGGCCGTTTAGGGTTTAGGGGTTTAGGGTTTAGGGTTTAGCCGATGATAAGAGGCATGTAGGTAGTTCTCTAAATTAGGGTCTTTTTTTGGGTCCCCAGTATAGTACGGCACCCTTATAAAAAAGGACCCCCAAAGGGACCCTGTTTAGAGAGCCACCCAGGATCTATAGTAAATAGCCTGGTTTCCTGGTTATGGTAACTTTCGGGTGCTGGAGTGGGATTTGGGGTTAGGGTGGAGTGTCTGGAGTTTAGGATTTTGGTGGAGTCCCGGGGCTTCTGTACTGCTGTTGTCTACAGATACAGCCCTTCAGATTTGTGCCAGTTCTCATCCCCCAAACCTTAAAGACTAAACCCCTTGGTTCGAAGAGCGGAACGCCTGCTGTAGGGCTACACGTCAAGAGAAGAGTGAGTAGGGTTTGGGGGTATGTTGTACCACACCTCTACTTGGAACTATATTGGGGATGATGTTGCTAAGAAAAGTGAGTAGTTTCTGTGGTCGCCTTAGGGCGTTTTCGGACACATCTGTCTTCATGGGCTTCGGGTTTTCGGATAGTCAGGTGCTGAAAGCCGCCGATGAACCCTGAGAGCAATGAAATGCCACAGTGCCCCTGAGTGGGCTTCCAAGGCAAACCCTAAGCTTTCCTTACCCATAGGCTCCATTGTAGTTCCTTTTTGGGATTACCTTATAGGATCCTAAACATAAACCACAAAAAGGAACTACTTTGGAGCCTATGGGTAAAGTCCAAACCCTACTGCACACCCTAAACCCCTAAACCCTAGCTAAGGTAGCTGCTGGCCTCTAAATCTGAAAAAACCCTACACCCTATACCCCTAGCCCCACACATTTCAAGCTTGCTAAACCCTAAACCTTAAACCCTAAACCCTAAAACCCTAAACCCTGAACCCTAAACCCTCAACCCTAAACCCCCAAACCCCTAAACCCTAAACCCTAAACCCTGAAACTGGGCCAGGAGTACAGCCAGCATCTCGGCAGCCCCAGGAGGTGGCAGCTAGATTACTCAAGCGCGTAAGGTTTAAAGATCTAGGCTTTAGATTTCAGGGTTCAGGGGTTTAGGGCGTAGAGTTTAGGGCTTCTGATTCCGGTTGAGTTCAGGTCAGTTTAAAGCAGGTGAGCCCTTCGACTTGTAGGAGAAAGACCAAGAACGGTTCTAGAGCTCCCAGACAGGCCCTTGAACTTCGGGACCTGAGCTCTGAACCTACAACAAAGGTTCTTTGTTTTAAACTCCAGCTCTTGGCGCCCCTTTGGTCCTAAAGTTGTCCTAAAGTTTCCACTGCGGTAAGGATGGAGATCCAGTTCATCGAGACTGAGCTGAAGGCCTGTGATGTGTTGGATTGGCGAACCACTGGCGATCACACAGACAGAGCTGCAGAGATAAGTGCCATAGAGGGCGACGGTCTCGGACTTTGGTATGAAAGGGAATCGCAGTTTAGAACAGCCCAACTTCATCTGAAAGCGAGCATTCGCCAGTAGTTTCTGTCACGAATTCGGTAGTAGTTTCTCCCACGAAGAAGTGGTCTTCTTTCCCACACCAGCCTGCTGTTGATTTGCAGTTTCAACACTCGGCATTGGTCCGGTGTGCAGGTGGGATCCCGGCAGAGAACCCTATAAACCCCTAAACGCCTCAAGTGAGTTGCGGGGCTGGACACGACTCAGGAATGATGCGAAAGAGCTGTCGACAGATGAATCTTGGAGTTTCCAACAAAAAAAGGCAAAGGCCCCTGATAGACACGCGAAACAGCTTCATGCTTGTTCGGAAGGGCCCCCCGCCTCCTGAGAAGAACAGGCAGTCACATCACGTTTTCGAATTCCCCCATAATCACAGCTTGCCACACTCTTCAGGTCATGCTGAAATCCCTAAACCCTAAACCCTAACAGCCTTGCCGTTTCACAGTCTACAGAGCTTTGAGGCTTAGGGGTCGGCTCTTCGGCTGCAGCATCTTCGTGGCTGTGTTGTGCTGTACCATGTTGTCTCAAGCTGCAATATTAGTGTAGTTCTCTAAATCGGTGTCCCTTCTTAGGTCCCCAGTATGGTACGCCACCCTTATATAAAAAGCACCCTCAAAAGGGACCCTGTTTTTGAAACCTACCCATGAATGTGCCTTGTTCATCGATCCTTCAAAGAGCGTTCTGCATCAGACTTACCCGAAGGCCTCAACCCAAGATCTTCAGTCACCGTCACCCTCAACCCTAAGCCCCAAACCTTTAGCCCTAAACAACCCTGGGCCCTAAACCCTGAACCCCAAACTCTAAACCCTGAACACCCAAAACCTCATCACCCTGACGAGCCCCAAGCCGGAGCCCGAAGCCTTGTAATATAGAGTCCTGTTTACTCCCTCATCCTTAAGCCCTAAACATTCAATGTCTCTGGAGTCTCTTCGTTTATCATAGAAACAAGAAGATACCCGATACCCTTGTTCTCATGATGCAGGCCCCACAATTCTTGCCCAAAGCTCCAGAGAAACTAAGTGCGCTCAACTCTAAACTCTAAACCCTAAACCCTAAACTTCTATAAGCCCTAAACGTCAAGCAGCTGATCGGCAGGATTGGTTCCTGCAGCGGCGCTTTGGGATGGAACGAAACATGGCCATCAAGAAGGCGGGGCCTTCACCGTTCAGGGTTTCGGCTGTCGGGCTTACACAGGGTGCTTGTCGGGATTTAGGTCTTTTTCACTTTCTGTTTAGCAGGTGAAGAGTGTATGGTTCATCGGGTTGGGATTCCGAATGCGCTGTTGCGGATTTGGGAGTCTGCAGCCTGTTGAAGATGGGCCACCAGCCCTCAGCCATTATGGTTTTACTTCCATCAACCCTAAACCCCTAAACCAGCCCCAAGACGGCTTGATTATGTATACAAACCCTGAAACTCTAAACTTAAGCCCTTCAGCCCTTGTGAGGCTCACTGAGATAGCCCTGCTGGTAACCCATACAGTAGCCCTTAAACAAATCTAGCCAGCCGTATAAAGATATAGTACCCTCAACATTTTTTGTAACCCCATATACTATATATTGTCATGATTAGGTGGGAATCCTCATTTGTAACCTTCAAACTATATAGTAGTTAATTGGGAATCCTCATAATACCCCTGAAAGTAACGCGGCTTCTCGAAGTTTCCTATTTCCCACCTTCCTCAGTCTAGGACATTTCTCGGTGGGTAGTTACCGTAAAAGGAGCCTTATAGAAGGTCTATATACCTTATAGAAGCCTTATAGAAGCCCTACATACCCTAAACTCCCCACCTGTAGTTTCCTTCCTCAGACCTTGGACGAGAACAACTTCACCGGCCTGCTTGGGGCCGCAGCTTCCCTTTTAGGGCTTAGGGGTTTTGGGGTTTAGGGTTTAGGGTTTAGGGCCTAGAGATTTTAGGTTCTAAGGGTTTTGGATGGTTTAGGGTTTTAGGTTCTAAGGGTTTTGGATGGTTTCGGGGTTTTCGGTTCTAAGGTTTAGGATGGTTTAGGGTTTTGGGTTCTAAGGCTCTACGGTTTGGGATGCTTTAGGGTTTTAAGTTCTAAGGTTTAGGATGGTTTAGGGTTTAGGGTTGAGGCTTGCAATTCAGGGTGCGGTGAAGTGAGCCCTAGGTTCGTAGAAGGGGGCGCTCATGATTCAGGCTCTTACTCCAGTGCTTCTTGCAAGCTGCACGGACATGGCCGGTGAAACTTCTTGGGGTTAGAGAACAAAGGATCCGGGCGATGTAGGGGACCTAATTACTCACTGATAATACTTCTCAGGGTTCCGTAATAATCGATATAGTACACTGCCCAAGCCCAAGTCTAGTTATTCAGGCCCCTTATCCCAAGGACAAAGGCGCAAAGTTTTCGGTTTGAGCGTTCCTTTAGGGTTCATTCAGGGGTTCCTTGAGGGTTCCTTTCTGGGATCCCTCAAAACTCTGAGGGTTTGGGGGTTCAAGCTTTCTGTCTCAGGTGACCTAAAGTTATAGGTTTCGGGGTTTAGGGCTTAGGGTTTCGGGCTTGAGGTTCTGGGTTATGGGTTTAGGAGGGTTTGGGGCTTAGGTTTCGGGCTTCAGGTTATGGGTTTAGGGTTTAGGCTTTAGGGCTTAGGTTTCGGGCTTACGGTTATGGGTGTAGGTTTAGGGTGGTACGGAGCAAGAGCCCAGAAGCAACGCGTGACACCCCAAGTCATGTCAGAACTCCACCAACGATTTGGGCCGAGGCCCAAGCCTCAGGTCTCCTCTTACACCAGAAACTCACCCCCAAAGGTAGACGCTGAGCCTTAAACCTCAAATCCGAAGCCTTAAACCCCAAAACCCAAACCACAAACCCCAAACCCTCAGACCCTAAAGCCTAAGCCCCAAACCGTCGCCAAACCGAGACCTGCTGCTCAGGTCCATTGCGAACGCTTCCGTCCCAGACGCTCAGAAGGCCCTGCTACCCTAAACCCTAAACCCTAACCCCTAAACCCTAAACCCTAAATAGGCGAAAGCTTTGGGGGCCTTCGTGCCTTGGGCTTTGAGGCTTAGGGGCCTTGGGGTTGATGGGCTTCGTATGGGGTGTTTAGGGTTTAGGGTTTAGGGGTCTTGGGGTTGATAGGCTTTGTATTCGGTGTTTGGGGTTTGGGAATGATTCATAGGGCTCATATAGGTTTTATAGTGTCCATAGGGTCTCTGGCTTGTGGGGCTCAGAGGCTTTAGGGTTTGGGGACGCCAACAGAACCCGGGAGGGGGCGATGAGAAGCACGGCGAAGGCAGCTAATGCCAAAAAACACAGCCGCAAACAGTTCACAAGTAAATAGGAGTTTGGGGTTTAGGGGTTTAGGGGTTTAGGGTTTAGGGGTTTAGGGGTTTGGGGTCCAGGGTTTAGGGGTTACAAGTAAATTGTTTACCTAGGGTTCCCCTCTTTTTACAATCTTCATTCGTTTTAGAAGTACCGCTAAACCCTTGTCTAACTGATCTAGTGATCAGAATCCCAATATAGTACCCCAAATAGCAAGATCCTTATTATAAGGACCCCAAAATAAGGTACCCTCTGTTTTGCGAAACTCCGAATTGTTCTGGTTTCTATGGCGCCCAGTTCTTGTATCAGCAACTTTCAGTCCCGCGCACCGGAAGGGCTCTCGAGGGTTTGCGTTTAGGGTTTCAGGGGGTTTAGGGTAGTTTTAACGCCCTAACCCTAAGCTCTTGGACCCTAAACCACCGAAATCTAAGCCGTGCCACGAGGCAATGTACCAAGACCTCCACAGTTTGCCCCTAAACCCTAAACCCTAACCCGTGATGAAGCCCTCGGTTTGGCATGTCGGGCTTCCTATAGGAACCTGCAAGAAGCTGGACAGAACCTTTGTAGGACGGACCCTTCGAAGAAGCCCGTTTCGAAACAGACCTGAAACCTCCGAAAGGCATTATAACCAAAACCCTCGCTTGAACATTTTAAGCCGGAAAATCCCGGTAGAACCCGAGAAGCTGTGCTAAAGCCCTACATTCCAAACCTTTTTCAACAACCCATGAGCACTCCGATCAACTCTGGTGCAGGCCTAAAGGGCTCAAAGACCTAAAGCCCGTAACGGGTACTAGATGTGGTTCTATCATCGGGTCCCCCTTTAAAGCTAAACTGTCGGGGTTCTACCATAGGTACCATAGGATCCTCTTTGCCAACGGACCAGCTATGGAAACCCCCTAAACCCTAAACCCTAAACCCGAAGCCCTAAGCCCTAAACACTAAACCCTAACTCCTAAACCCTAAACCCTAAACCCTAACCCCCGTCAAAAGGAGGTCCCTCAAAAAGGGCTTCCGGGGAGCAGCAGGTCATGTGGTCCGACCTCGTCCAGGGGAAGCCCGAACTCGATGACTCCCTCAGCCCGGCCACCAAGAGATGTAGTTTTTTTTTTTTTTCGGGTTTAGGGTTTAGGGTTTTAGGGTTTAGGGTTCAGGGTTTCGGGTTTAGGGTTTGGGGTTTGGGGGGTTCCTACTCCATTGATGTTGCTGTTTCAGCGTTGTGGCGTTTGATTTTGAACAGGGTTCAGACTTGGACTTTTGAGGCTGATGTTGAGGGGGAGAATGGGGAGGAGACGAGTTGTGGCTCAGTGCTGAATGAGGGGTTCAGGGGCTGGGGGATATGGGGCCGGGGGATATGGCGCCGGGGCTTAGGTCATCTTCGAAAAAATACTCCGAAGTCCCGATAGTTTTGAGGTCGATCTTGGGCTTCGGGGAGTTTAGTTGGGCAAGTTGGGCCGTCAAGATCGAGTTGGGAATGGCGGAGAAGTATTGGAAATTTGAATATTGTCAATGTTTTCAATGGTGCCGAAATTGTCCAAATTGTTGGCTATATTGGTTCAAGGTTGACGCCCCTTTACAGGGCCTATACACCGCTTATCAACAACCCTTATCAGACACAGATAAACGCCCTCATAAACGCCAAAGCCATCCCGCAGAAAGCCTTTGTAGCCCTTTTCTGTCGATGTGAAAAGCGGATTGCTATTACTACTTGTTCAGACCGCGTATGTTTTTGGGTTGTGACGCGAGGCAACAATGCCAAGCAGATGAAAGCCGATCCTTGTCCAACTCGGCTACGGCACTTCCTGGGTGGTTTATGGCTTAGGGTTTCATGTTTTTGTGACTTCACGGTCACGGTTCTTTCTGGGGGTTTATGGCTTGAGAGCTCATGGCCTTGAACTTCAGGGTCCTAGCACCCGAAAACCCCCTAAACCCTACACACCGTATGCGTGTTCCGCGGTGCTTCTGGGGTGTATGGCCTCAGCGTTCCTGGTGATGGGTTTCAAGGTCGGCAGCTTTGGGGGCACTTCGGGGCTACAAGTTTGTGCTCTCGGGGTTTAGGCTTCGTGATTTCCGGGCTCACAGCATGCAGTTCGGGGGTGAAGAAGGCGAGTTTGAGCATCCCGGGGCTTCAAGCACGGGGACCCCCGCAAGGGATCGAATACGTTGAATGCCTTAAACGCTAAACCCTAAACCCTAAACCCTCCTTAAACCCTGAGCCTTAAACCCAGCCTTAAACCCTTAGCCTTAAACCCTTAGCCCTAAGCCAGGTTGGGAGATCAAGCATTCGTTCTTGGGGTTAGGACGGGGGAATGGGCCGTCGAGACTCAAAGAGGCAGGTTTCGGGTTTCCAGTGTTAAGGCTTTCCAACAAGACCCCAAACCCTTCAGCTCTAAACCCTAAACCTTCAGCTCTAAGCCCAAACCTTCAGCTCTAAACCCTAAATCTTAGACCTTAAACCCTTGCAGTTTGCCAGTTGAAAGCTAAAGCCAGCAGTGGCAGGCAGAAGCCCCACCCAAAATCGAAAATGTGTCAGCCCAAGACATCTCCGAACTGAAGGGTTGGGCGAGGGGATGCTGGCAACATCACAGGGCTTAGGGTTGAGTGTTGAGGGTTTAGGGTAATAAAGCCCTGGGAAAACTGATAGAGATTCGGGGAACTGTGGCGCGTTTTTTGTGGGCACGTGATGGAAAAAATTCGGGATCGGGTCGTTGAAGACTTCCCCGAGCCCGGCTTTTGTCGGAAGCTTGCCTTCCCAAGGACATGTACAGCAAGATGTTCAAGGACTCCACTGTGCCCCGGCTTGCATTGAGCGAAGAAGGAGGCACACCACAGCTCGAACCCCACCCGAGCCACATGGGAGTTTCCGAAAAGAAGGGGGTACCTCTTAGAATAAGGATCCTACTATTTGGGGTACTATATTAGGGTCCCCTATTTTCGGAAACCCCCACATAGAACACCCTGCGCCTACAGGTCGTAGGAGTCTTTGGACTTAGATCGGTTCCCAATGCCTCTGCGTACATCTCCAGCTGCATCTGCTCATATAGCCACATCCTAAACCCTAAACCCTAAACCCTTCCTGGACCCCAGATCTCAGCCACGTAAACCCGATCTATCGTCACCCTACTCCATCGCAACGAGCCCCTAAGCCCGAAGCCCCTCCAGGCAATCCTTCTAAAGGCTGCAAATGGCTTCGGTCGCCCTCCAAAAAAGATTTGAATGGAACCACAGAAGCTCGAAGAAAAAACCAACAAGCCCTAAACCCTCAACCCTAAACCCCTAGATCCTAAATCCCAACCCCTGATCCCAAGGCCCTAACCCCGAGTCCCTAAACCCAAAGCCCTAGACCCTAAGCCCTAAACCCCTAGGGTCTAATGCTAAACCCTAAACCCCTAAACCCTAAACCCTCAACCCCTCATCCCTTGACCCTAAAGCCCTACACCCCTAGACCCCAAACCCCGAAACCCTAAACCCGAGCCCCAACTCCCTGAATCATGTCAACCTGAAGCTTGTATTCCCAAAGTCCACGTTGCTGAGGGGTTTAGGATTCAGGTCTTAAGGTGCAGGGTTTGGGGGTTATTGTTAGGTAACATCTTGAATTTTTGTTGGTACTTAAATCCAGGAAGCAACAGACATGTTTAATACTATCCCAACCATGGACTACTTCAGCTTAGTAGCTGAGTAGGCACCCTCTAGCCATGTGAGTTTATATGATCATGCCGTGATATTGGGGGCTTCAGCTCTTGACGCGAAGCCATGGCCTTCAGTGCCATCCGAAAGGGGTTTACGGACAGGGATATCTGGTATAAGCCTTGTGCCTGAACCTATACAGGGATCCGTAGTAAGTAGTATTCCTTAATGAGCATAGAACCGCCCCCTCGAACCCTAAACCCTCAACCCTAAACGAAGTCTATGGCCCCAAGCGCCGAGGCGCGAAGAGAAAAGGAACCCTGCAACCCAAGGACTTGGATCACCCATGCCGCGTGGCCGGGAGCACCTACACCAGGTCCTTTGTAGGATCTAACGGGGAGCTTATGCATGACAAGGGCGAATGGATTGAGGCTCTTAGGTAGTTAGTTGTTGTCTCTTGTGGTTTTTGGATGTCTGTTTAGAACGGTCGGCAGCAGGGAAACCTATTTCGAAAGGGGCTACTGGGCAACCTAGACTAGGAACTCCTAGCAGCCTAGATCTCTGGGGCCGGGTGGTCCCTCGTTGCATTTTTTAGTTCGGGCGTGTAAGGGGTTAACTTCCTGCCGACAACCCTAAACCCTCAACCCTAAACCCTAAACCCTCAACCCTAGACCCCTAAACCCAAAACCCTAAACCCAAAACCCTAAACCCTAAACCCTAAACTGGTTCCCAGTGGAGGTGCCTCCAGGAGAGCTTTAAGGAGGACTCGTCCACGCGAAAGATGTGGCACATCTGCAAGTGGGTAGTTCTCTAAATTAGGGCCCCCCTTTAGGTCACCAATATAGTACGGCACCCTTATGAAAAAGGACCCTAAAAGGAACCCAAGTTTAGAGAACTACCCAAGTAGAAGCTGTGTAGTACCCTTGTAGAAGCCCTTTTTGATCCCTTTAAGGGACACTGAAAAGGGACCCTGGTCTAGAGAGCTACCCAAGTAGAGGGGATCCGGATCTTACGGCTTGCAACCTGTCGCCATCCTGTGTCCCGGGTCAGACCGGACCTGGAGAGCAGCTATTTTCCCAGGGAGCCCTGAAGACGAACCTTTCGATAAACGGCGTGTAGGTTGAATTTCGGCATGCCGCTGCGACAAGACAAGATCAGCCCTGACATGTAAATGCCCTGAAGAGAATGATGAAGCCTTCACCCCTTCAAGGCTTGGGATTTAGGATTTTGGTTTGGATCCAGATGTCGAGGAAGTGCTTTTAGTCCCTCACGGCCCCTGAAGAGCGCCTTGTACATTGTATTCAACACTTACAGAAAGCTTTTTTTTTTTT
>CAJNJA010018141.1:0-10489 GCA_905231915.1 Symbiodinium necroappetens | reverse complement strand
TAAACCCTTATAAACCCTAAACCCCCGAAGCCCGGGCCGAGAGGTGCGTGTAGCCAGCGCTCTGAAGGCCCCAGGGCTCGCACTCGTAGAGGATCATGTGGTGGACGTACCTTTTGCGTCACTCTTTGGGTTTAGGGCTTAGGGTTTATAGGGTTTTTGGGTTTTTGGGTTTAGGGTTTGGGGTTTAGGGTTTAGGGGTTTAGGGTTTAAAGTTTAGGGTTTAGGGTTTGGTGTTTTTCGTCTAAGGTACGTATTTTAAAGTATCTTAAAAACAGAGGCTTAATTACAGCGAACCTGGAGAGCTTCATGATTTTTTAAGAGGCTTGCAGGGATTTGATTATGGGTGTGTAGCGTGTTTTCTACCGTGTGCTGAATGGAACTAGTAGGGTTTGATTGGAAGATCAATTTAGTGGAGCGAGCTCTTCATCACTTTTAAAGCTACCCCGACTTCCCTTCACCAATAAGGGTTGAAGTCAGGGTTACGATCATGTGGTTGAGGTACGTGGAGGCGACTTTCTACAGGGAGCGATAAGTCTGAAAGCTCTCCACAAGAAGCTCCTAGCCCCAACGAAGATAAGCCCGTCAAGCCCTCATGCAGGGCCTTGACAAGCAGAAGAGGACTTGATGTACATAGGTAGTTCTCCAAAAGTAGGGTCCCTTTTTGCGTCCCCAATATAGTACGGCACCCTCATAGTGAGGACCCTAAACAGGACCTTAATTTCGAAAACTATCCATTTTATCGTCTAGAAGCCCTAGGAGCTTTAGGAAATTGTGATGAGAATCACTCAGGCCCTAAACCCTACAAGAAAAACCATTTGGGCTCCCTTCTTTAAGTTTTCGGGCTTAGGGTGACTTAATTCTGCGGCCTATAGCCCTTAACACTGCAGGTTTGCACCCCAAACCCCCAACCCTATCCCTACACCCTAAACCCTAAACCCTGAAGCCTGAACCTTAAACCCGCAAAAACAGTCGCGAGATCTCAGGCCAGGCTGCTGGGCGGAGTCTTGGTCCACGATGGCAGAGAACTTTGCAACCTTCTCGGTTTTGGGGGAAAGGGGCAGGGTTTTAGGGCGATACGGGTTTGGGGTTTGGTGTTTCGTGTTGTTTACGTTAGGGTTTAGTGCTTAGGTGCTGGTTTAGGGCGTAGGGTTTAGGCCTGAGTCTGAGATATCCTCGATTTAGAAGCTGTGTTTGAGCAGAAAGGTTTCCCCCCAATTCCTAAACTTTTCGCAATTTAGGGTTGGTGGTGCATGTATAGTTAGAGTTTAGGTTTAGGGCGTGAAATTTATGTTCACACCTCTGTGTCAACTCTGCAAATACACTCATGAGCCTACTCGTCCCCCCACCCTAAGCACAGGGTAATGTGGGGCCCGAATAATTAGAATAAGGTTTCGGGGCTTCCTTACTATGATAATTATAGTAGAATATATACCCCAAAACCCTGTTTTGATTTGTTTAAGGCATCTACATTATAAGACGTAAAACCTACAGCCAAGGGTTTATCAGCGGTCATGTGAGCCACTGTCAACATTACTAATGACATCCGAGGGATCCTTCCTCGTATAGGGGCATCAACAATTACGGTTTAGGGTTTAGGGCTCAGGGTTTAGGGTGTCGAAGGGTTCGCTTAAAGCGTTTCTGTAAGGGAGTACTATGAGGGTTCAAGGTATGAGCGCCTTGATGCGGAATGTGTGCAAACAAGGAACCCTAAGAAATTAAATTGGCACTTATGTCGGCTTCATTAGTATTATGAGGATGGACTCCTATGGCCCTGCCTTAGTACGACGCCCCCCGCACACAATTTCGACTGCGCTTCAGCTAGACCCTGCATCATGCTGGCCATGTACCCCAAAACATTAATCAAAAAAAGCCTTGCCTTAAGTCCCTAAACCCTAAACTCGTAAACCGCGAGGGCTAAACCCAGAGCCCAAGAACAAACAAGCTAACATTGAAACTAGCTCCTTTAAGTTTGATCTTTCGGCACCTCAGAGCTAGTAGCAAACCCGAAACCCCAAACGCTCAACTCCAACTCCAAAACCCCAAACCCTCAACCTCCTGCTGCGCGCAGTTCTTTCTGGTGTTGCAACGCAAAAACTCCAAAAGCCAGTGATCAAGGGTTCTTGGGAGGGTGTCCTTAGTACCTATATGGTAGAATGTAGGTTTCCTGAATAGTAGGACTTCTAGAGTAGGAATGATTTTTGATGGATCGGGCGAGTATCCCCCCCATATAAGTACTTCGGACCCTTGGGCTATGGAGTGAGCGCCTTCAAAGGATCCTCTAAGCGTTGCTTTCAAGGGCTTCAATCGAAGTTTACATCAAGGCTCCCTGAATAATCTGAGGTGTGTTCCGTCAAACAGGGGGCTGTCACTTAAGTCATGTCAAATCATATATACACATGTGTATGTATGTATGTATGCATGTATGCATGCATGCATGAATGTATGTATATATGTATACAAGGATCGCTGAACAATTGGCGGTGTATGTCTTAGTTTTGAGATTGTATCGAGTCTCTCGCAAAATGCTTACAAAACCATAATTAGGCCAAATTAGGCTCCTGAGTCAACGTATACAGAATGATATGGGAGTTTCGGAAAACGGTGATGTAGACCACACGATGCCCCAAGCACTAAAAACAAAAAACGACATCTGCATGAACATCCTTCCCCCAGACGCTTACAGGCAACACTCTGATACAAAAATAAACCTGAGAGGGGCCGAGCCGCATGGAATTTCGAGGAGATGTCCTTCCCAGCAGGGAGGAGTTGCTCGAGGTCGAAGATGCCACAGATGTAGGGATTCTTGGCCTCTTCACTCTTCTCAGGAACCAGGAAACTGGGGGTTCGGGTTGAAGGGTTCTCTTATATCATTAGTTACTCTTTTCAGGAACAAGGAAACTGGGGGTTCGGGGTTTAGGGTTCTCTTATATCATTTTCGGTGAATACACCCAGTGCTTCTACGGGCCATATCAGGATTCCCATGAAAATTCTTTCTGCGCCAGGAAGGGTTGTGCATCAGGGGTCTACGTTCAATAAACAATAATAGAGAAGCACATGAGAGAATGGGAGTGTGCGTACACACACACACATATACATATATTGTTTATGTACTGATCTATCTGTTTACTTCTTCATGTATATGTATGTGTGTGCATACAATAACAGTATATGTATGTGTATGCATGCAACAGCGGCACCCTAAACCCTAAACCCCAACAACACCTTGAACTCAGCTACGATAACCCGTCAACTTTCTAGGCTCTTCAGGTAAAGGCCTCTACGGTGCAAGTTCGGGTTTAGGGATCTTTAGGGTTTAGGGGTTTAGGGGTTTTAGGGTTTTAGGGGTTAGGGGTTTAAGGCTTTAGGGGTTTAGGGCAGAGGATGATGCCAATGTTGCACACTTTCCCCAAGGGTCCCCAAGTACCTAATAGTCATATACTCTTCTGAACACTGACCTACAAAATTACTATCCGTAACCCAAGTACATGATTATGAGCTCCTTTGGACCCTTAGGGTTCCTACAAGTCCGAATTCATTCCCGCAAAAACATACATGCGCACAAAACAAACAAAACACACGTACGCACAGTCACACACACGAAAGAAACAACAACTCTACAATGTCGGGTCACACCAGATCATCAGCGAATTGCATGCAACTTGCTCCGTCGCGTGTACACTGCTCAAAACAGTTCACAAAGGAGCATGGGCAATGTAAGCGGCTTGAAACATGTGAAATACACGGGCCTCGGTATTTAGAATTAGAGTTCTGTGGAATACTTTTGTGCGGCCGTACAGGTGTACATAAGAATTCCTGAAGGGGACGGTATTGCCATTCATTCAGTCGTTTATATTTATGTGATGCCAAATGCCAGGCATTGTGTCTTGAGGGACTATCAAAGCCTCAAGAAACTTTGCAAACTGGTTGAAGGCAATTTCCCCGCCTACTAAGATGCCCAGAACCTCCGACGACGACGACGACGACTACTACTACTACACGTGGAGCTGAACACGCTTGCCTATGCTAAAGCCTAGATTCGACGGCTTTCAACAACCAAAATAGGCAGTGACCCTAGGGTCGAAGGGACCCAACACGTGGACCAGGGCTTCATATTTGGAGTATATACCCTAAGGGTCCAAAGGAGCTCATAATCATGTACTTGGGTTACGGATAGTAGTTTTGGAGGAAAGTACTCAGAAGAGTATATGACCATTAGACATTAGGTACTTGGACCCTTAGGGGTATGGAACAGAGCTTGATGGCTTGGTGTCTTTTAATGGTTGGGATGGGGCTTCGGGGTGTCTTATGATAGTAACAAGCTACAGGAGCTGCAGAGAGCATAGCATGGCTGACTGTTCCGACTCCTATATTTTCCTAAACTCTAAACCCTAAATCCTGAACTCTAATGTGTAAACCCTTAACTCTAAACCATAAACTCTAAACTCTAAACCCTAAACTCTAAACCCTAAACCCTAAAATTGGGGTTCGGGATGCTGGGTGTTCGGGACCAAGGTGTAGGTCGGGCCTTGTAGGGTTCAGGGTTTAAGGTTCATTGCTTCAGAGATTGAAGTCTTTTTGGGGCTTTATGGAGTACTGCTTAATTATGGCTTGCATGCGTAGTTCTCAATCTAGAATCTAGCTAGATTCTAGAAGGTCTCCAAATTGACGTATCACTCTTGTCACCAAGGACCCTAATGAAGGGACACACATTCCAGCGCAAACACGAGATATCGAAAAGGGTTTGGGGGGTATGTGTATAAGTACAACAAAGAACCGTCAGGAAGGCTTTTGGTAATTTTGCACGCTCCGAAACGACCAGTTGTCTCCAAGCGGCATCATTACCACCTCGTGGGTGCACAGCTGGATAATTAACGGCTGTACTTTGAAGGATGGTTTTTCCGGGATCGCTAACACACAGATCCGACAATTATTGAGGTTCTGTGCTACGTTCGCTTGCTTTCCTCCGGAACGCCTATCCTGGGCCTACTTTGTTTGCAAACGGCAACATACCCCGCCCAAGACCTTTACTCTAATGATCCTAAACCCTAAACCCTGTGCCCTATGCCCTTCTAGAGACCCTTTACAGGAACCCTTGCATGAAGCCTCCTCTGATTTTGAGGCCCGTCACATGGTGCTTTAAGATTGAGATCTGCCTTTTGGGGGTTTGGGGTTTAGGGTTTGTTCATAGTAGGGCCTTGGTGGAGTGCGCACAGTGCTGCTTAGGAATATTTGGGAGCGTACCTTTGCGATGTACTGCAACTCTGGGAAGAACCCGAAGGCATAGTGTTATGACTTTTTCAAGCTATTCTAAGTTTCTAAACCCCTAAACTGGCCCTAAACCCTAAAACCCTAAACCCCTTTTTGGTTAAAGCCCTTTCACCCAAAACCCTGGAAGCCCTCAAGGGTCTGAATCTTAAGCCCCAAACCTTACTGAACCCTTCATTCAGGGGCGTAGGGCCGTAGGGTTTAGGGTTTTTGTAATCGCAGGCTAGCCTTGCAAACGGGCCGTGCACAAAACTCCGCCTCATCCAGCTCGCTATGGATGGCGGTCAAACTAGGGTCCCTTTTGGCACCCAAACTATCGCGGGCCGTATTAAAGAGTACAGCTATAGGCTTATGTAGGGTTCCCCAAAGGGACCATGATTTTGACAGTCATGCAATATAACTTTCTTGATGAACTACGGAAACTACGGACAGGACGGAATCCAATGGCCCGGGGCCGCTGCATGCAACTGACGAACACCGGCCAGGCGATCCTTGTTGGCCCAATGCTTTCGTTGATGAGTCTTCTCCTTCTTTGGCAGCTCCCGTGGATTCCACTGCAGCTGAGCGATGAAGCCAAGTCTTTGAACGATGGAGGAGGCTGGATTCTGCATCCGATACCTGTGGTGAATGCGACCTGCATGCCACGCAGACTCTGACTGAATGCCCCACGTGGACAAGCTTGTGCATACCGACTGTCGCACTATGTGCCGGCGGCGGTGGATGCTACTGCTCATGTTACCTATTCAGCATCGTCATGCAAATTAGGATTTCGGGCTTATGGGTTACAGGTGTGGCGTTGATGGTTTGGGGCTTTAAGGTTTAGGGGTTTAGGATGGTTTAAGCTTCTGGAGCCTCGGGTGTAGGGTCATCTTTGGATAGACTGGTGTTCATATTCCTTTGGAGGGCTCTACATTGGGATATACGATGCCATGAGCTTCGTGTTTACGATGCTATACTGTGGCCCGAACAAGTTGAGGGCCCATATACGGATACATGGACTTTATACAAGAACCCTCATCCAGAAATCCTTTCGCTACAAAGGAGGCTTGCTATAGGCATAGGTGGAGTTCACGTCTGCCTAGACGTCTGGAGCGGCACGGTCTGTGGGGTTCTTTAACTGCGTATCTTCCTGAATAGCCTACCTCGTTTGTAGGATCGCAGAGTATAAACTCTCTCTCTCTCTCTCTCTGTCTCTCTCTCTCTCGCTCTCTCTTTTTTAGCGACTACAAATATACCAGGGCCCTACAACACAAAGTAGATTGGTGTCCATTCGGCTATTGCGATTAAGAGCTCAGCTTTTGAGTTTGGCATTTGCGGCGGAGCAGTTCCGCTACTCCCAGCCCAACACTCCAGGACCCCTTTACTCTGCATGGTTGTTCACACCTAACCCTGAACCCTAAACCCTATATCCTAATCCTAAACCCTAAAGCCTAAAACCTTAAACCCTAAATCCTAAAGCCTAAATCCTAAACCCTCGCGATTTGGATAACAAGGAGTAGACCTCTGCAAGGCTTCTTCTGGGGTTATTTTGAGCCACAGTGTACTAAACCCTAAACCCCCCCCCCCCAAAAAAANNCCTGATTAAGAAACCGTGGGTCTTTACAAATTATTGGGGATCTTTATATGAAACCAAATATTTTGGGGTTATAGGACCAGGGTTCTTAATCAGGTTCCTGCATTACACCCTAAGCTTAAACCTTGAACCCTAATGCCCTAATGTACCAAAGTCCTCCAAAGTTGAGGGTTTAGGGTTTAGGAGTCTACACCAGCCTGCGCCCATGACCACAGAAACATCTGGCATCAGCATATCTGCAGATGCGTACGAACTCATGTCCTGTGTATGGTGGATCGCTTTGAGACTGGGGCTGGGGGTGGGTTTAGGTTTCCTTCGAAAGGCTTTAGGACTAAAGGCTTCCTAGAAGGAGTCCTGTTTGCGGCTGTGTACGGGCTTTAGGGTTTGGGGCAATTTAGGTTCAGGCCCTCTAGGGTTTTGGGGTTTAGGGCTTCGGGCTATGTAGGTAGTTCTTTTTGGGGTCCTTTGCATAATACGGGTGCCGTACTAGTTTTTGGTCACCTAAAAGGGAACCACCCATGTGGTTGCAAGGTTTAGGGGCCTGGGGCTTCTGGTGAGGTTTTTGCACAAGCGCGGCTTTTCAGGCGTAGGCGTAGGGCTGGGTTATTCCTACTCTCTCTTGCTTCTCTGGCCCCCAAAAACGCTCCAACCTTTCCACCATACACCCAAAAAAGGTAAACATCCGCACACAGGCCTAAACCCTAAGCCTTCACACCGAAGCCCCACCGGCCGGTGTCATCACTATGATGTTTCCTACACCCTAAACCCTAAATTGCAGACCTGGGCAATGGAGCCTAGAATTTGGACTCGCAAGCCTGTGGCCTACACACGAACCCTGAGATTTCAATCCCGTGAACCCTAGCGGCCCTAGCAAATAGTCGGAACCTAAAGCAGAACATGGCTTCAATAAGCAGAATCGGCGGTTGGGGGGTGGTCATGATATAGACATATACATAAGAGGGGACCCTAAAAAGAGCTCCTGTAAGGGATCTCTAGGGATAATGTTGGCAAGTATTCAAACTTTGGTCCAAAACCCGAAACCCGAAATCATAAACCCCTACACCCTAAACCATAAATCCTTCCACCCTAAACCCTAAACCTACCCTCTAAACCCGAAGCCCTCTAGATTGAAACCCTAAACAATAAGCCTAGACCCAGAGACAGACCCTCGGCTTCTCCTCTGTGGTGGTAGGGCCGGAGACTAGGTTCGCATGGAACTGACCTGTTCCAGCTAAGCTTAGGGCTTAGGGCTTTAGGGCTTAGGGTTTAGGGTTTAGGCCTTAGGGCTTAGTGTTTAGGGTTTCGGATTTAGTGTTTAGGGTTTAGGAGTCGAGGGTTTCGGATTTGGGTTACAAGGGCCCGGATGACTGAATTCGTATCAAGATTCGGGCTTAGGGCTAACTCAAACAGGGCTTAAAGAAAAAGCACTGAAACAAGGAGCATAAGGTTGGGCTATCCCATAATCCCCTTTTTGAGCGAAGCCATGAGGCAAGGATATCCCACCCAAAAGTTTTATGTTTGGGGTGCTTTGTTGGTTCCTGACCAAGGCCCTGACTAGAAGAGTATCAGTACTCATGCTTTGAAGGATCATCGTCATCATAATATTCATGATAGTCATCATCACCACCGCTGCACGTTGTAAACCGGGATCTATCCCAGTCTGTATATATTGCACGAGCTAGAAGCCTGAAATATCACACATGTTCTCCTGTTCGCATCTTCATTGTTGCACGTCAGGTTGAACGCTTTCCATCCTTTTGCATTGCGGGTGCCAGTGGTTGTCGTTTAGGGTTTAGGGTTTAGGGTGCACCTAGGAGACCCTAGACCCTAAACCCAAAGCTTTCCCACCTAGGCCCTAGGAACGACAACCCCCAGAGCCCACCCAAGGAACACTCTTACATGCCTGGACCGATGCGAGTCGGTTCAGGGTTTAGGGTTGTGCAGGAACCCAAGGGGTCCAAGTAACAGTATACTATATATACTCTGAGAGCTCAAATAATGTAGGGGCCTTAATAATTAGAATAGGGTTTTAGTGGTTACTTATTACAATATATAGAAAAATATACCCCAAACCCTATTCTAATTATTAAGGCCCCTACATTAGCTGCTAAGAGCCTGCTATATCGGTACTTGGACCCGTTGGGGACCCGGCAGAGTCCGAAGCTGCGATGCCTCGCAAAAAAATCAAGAACTCAGGAACTAGAACCTCCAAAAACAAAGCCTCGCACCTCAAAGGGGCTCCTATTTATCTATTTATCAATCTATCTATCCATTCGCGGTTTAGGGTTTAGGGTAGGTGTTTCAGGACCAAAGTAGTACATAGGTACCTGGACCCTTTAGGGGCAAGTGGGGCCATGGGTCCTTCTTGCTCTCGCCTCGTCGTGAGTGGTGGGAGAACGCATGCTCCGCACCCAAGGCCCAGTGCAGGAACTTGCTCACATCTTCGATGGGATACCTGTTTTTGGGTTTTGGGGTAATTTAGGGTTTCAGGGTTTCGGGGTGGGGTGTAGGGTTAGGGATACCTCAGAGCATCAATGTACTACAGCCAGTTGCCGTGCTAGTCTTCTTGAAACAGTCTCTGGAAGGATGTATTTCTTATTTTGGCTGTATGGAGTCTATCGAGTCCTATGAACGTGCTTCCTAACGGTATACGTTTTTGCTCTCGTAATTCCGGGTTGGCAAATCCCCACAAATGCCACTGAAACCTGAAACCCTAAACCCTGACTGAACCCTAAACCCTAAACTCTAAACCCCTCCTAAACCCCTAAACCTTGAACCCCCCAAAACCCCTAAACCCCTAAACCCCTGAACCCTTAAACCCTAAACCCCTAAACCCCTAAACCTTAAACCCCTAAACCCCCGAACCCTTAAACCCTAAACCAGTAAGCCCTAAAACCCTAAACTGAGCCTCAAAATCAATCCAATTAAGCCCTAGGACCGAAGAGATCCTCAAACCCAGCCTTGAAGCCCTGAATGGGGTTCAGGGTTTAGGGTTTAGGACCCTAAATAAGCATGTTAGGCTTCAGGTTTTACACTTCAGGGTTCAGGGTTTTAGGGTTTTGGGGCTTTAGGGGTTTATAGGGTTTAGGGGTTAAGGTTTTAGGGCTTTAGGGCTTTAGGGGTTTAGGGTTTAAGGGCTTTAGGGTTTAGGGTTTTGGCGCTCTCGGGATTTTAGGGCTTAAGGGCTTAGCGTTGAGGACCCCGAAATAACATACCTGTTTATAAGGATTTATGTGAGGAAATTAGAACGAAGATGCCGAAAAAGGTCCAAGTAAACCTTGAACCCTAAAACCCTGAAGCCCAGAACACAAAAGAACGAACCCTAAACCCCTAAACCCCTAAGCCCAAAACCCCTAAACCCAAGTACAACTCCGGCGGAGTGCCTGCTCCCTCCGCTGCAGGCCTTCATCGGCACCCTGGGCGGAGGCTCGTCGCGTTTTGGGCTAGGGTCTAAGATTTAGGGCTTAGGGCTACATTTCAATCCCTAGAGCCTAAACCCTAGACCCTATAAACCCTATAGACCCTAAACCCTGCACCCTAAGCCCTAAACCCTAAACTCTAAGCCCTAAACCCTAAACTCTAAGCCCTAAACCCTAAACCCGAAGCCCTAAGCCCAAGGGTCCTGGGGTTTAATGCTTTCCAGTCTTACAT
>CAJNJA010018140.1:0-10707 GCA_905231915.1 Symbiodinium necroappetens | reverse complement strand
TAGGGTTTAGGATTTGGAGTTTGGGGTTTGGGGTTTAGGATTTAGGGTTTAGGATTTGGGGTTTAGGGTTTAGGGTTTGGGGTTTAGGATTTAGGGTTTAGGGTTTAGTTTAGGGTTTAGGATTCAGGGTTTAGGGTTTTGGGTTTAAAGGATCAAAGGTTCTTGCTGGAAGTGTTTCATAAAGCGTCACTTTACAGCCTTATTCGGTACCTCGCTTCTAAAGTCTATGCATTTACTTAAGCTTGCAGATTCAGGGGCTACAGTATAGGGTTTAGGGTTTGGGGTTTAGGGTTTACGGTGCAGTGTAGCCCTTCACATTCAGTTGCCGGACCCCCGGCCCCAACCTGCAAAGTCTCCTGCAATCGGTTCAGTTCTACTCTGCAAGGACACTTGCGCTTTAGGGTTCAGGGGTGGCCGAGATGCACTGAATACTCGCTATCTTGAGCCTGGACCCTGAGCCTTTAAACTGATGAACCAGAAACCCTGCGATGCCCTACGTGTTCTAACCTAGGGAGAGCCGCCAGCTGCTACTACCTCCACTACTACCACCACCATACCACTTGCAGGACTGCGACTAGGACGATGACGACGACTACTAACTACCAGTATGACTCCTACCATTTTTCCAGCTACTACTTCTGCTAGGACTTGGTATTACGGCTACTACTATTTCTACCACCACCACTGCAACTACTACTGCTGCTATTACTACTTCCACTGCTACTGCTACTGCTGCTGCTGCTGCTGCTGCTGCTGCTGCTGATACTGCTACTGCTACTACTACGACTACTTCGACGACGACGACGACTACTACTACTAGTACTAGTACTACTACTCTGCCAGCTACTACTGCAACTACCGCACTACCACTCCTGCTTGCTGCTGCTGCTGGTGCTGTTGCTAGCGCTGCCATTGCTGCTGCGACGACTACGACAACGACTTGGACCACTACCACCGCTACTCCTACACTACTACTGCTAGTAGTTGCTCCTACTGCTGCTGCTACTGCTACTGCTACCGCTACCGCTGCCTCTATCGCTACCGCTACTGCTACCGCTGCCGCTACAGCTACCGCAGCCGCTACAGCTACCGCCGCTGCTACCACCACCGCTACCGCTTCCGCTACTTCTACTCCTGCTGCTGCTGCTACTACTACTTCTACTTCTACTACTTCTGCTAGTACCACACCAACAACAACTACTACGACGACGACTCCACTTTCACGACCAGGCATGTTTTGTTTTTGGCACTACCACTACAATCCTCATTGTGGATTGCTAGGGTTTGTGCATATGTTTAGTTGTTGAGTAACAAGACTCGCGCGATGTCTGAGTCCCTTGTCACTTGTCTGCCACGTCTTTTCAATTCCAAAATCACATTCACCTGCAGCTGGCTTCGAGAGAGGGCCTGTGCTGGTGCTTCATCGTGAACCTTCCACGCAAAGAGCACGACAGCACAACCACTGCTCAGCAATAGCAGCTTGAATTGACTTGACTACTCCTGCACGAAAACTTACATCCGGTCATAAAGAGGGCCATTCGTTTGTCTAGGGCTACTCAACTTTTAGAGAAGCTTTGCTTCCAGTACCTGGTGCGTCGGGTGCGCGCCTCGGGCTCCCGCGAAGCCGCATAAGGACCCCTTCCGGCACGTTTTTAGGGTTTAGGGTTCGGGGTTTAGGATTTTTAGGGTTTCGGGTTTAGGGTTTAGGATTTTTAGGGTTTAGGTTTACGGAGTTTTGAGCTTTACGGTTCGAACCTTCAGACTGCGTACAGGGTCCTCGTGTCATAGCCATACCGAGAGTCATAGGAATGATGGTACAGAAGCAGAGTCATCGTACACATAGTAATTAGTCATAGTGATAACAGTGATGCGCAAAAAAGGGCTTGATGATACTGAGGAAATTCATGGCTCTAGCGGCAGTCACAATGATGACTGTCAGCGTGATATGGATGACTATGTTGACTGATGAGAGTAGCGCTGAGAACAAAACTGGTACCAATCTTTCTACTTATGCAAGTCATGCTAGCCAAGAGTGGCAGAATACTAAAGTTGGCTTCCACCTGATGAACCACATCTCTCAGAACAGTGGCGAAAGCTGCTCCTTAATGCCCAGATGCCAGAATCTAAAGCCGAAGCCCTACACTCTGAACGCCTCGAAAAGCTTTGATAGGAGCGCCAACATGCAGTGTCAGGCTCGATGGTCATCAGCTGCGTTGCAAGCTTTGTGTGATTTGATGGGTTCTTACGAGAAGCACTTCTTGTTCAGGTGTCTTTTAACAAAGGCTTCACGGTTTCGTGCCAGGAGCTTCGTAAAAGTAGCTTTTGTTTACGGGGTCTTAGAGAAGAGGATCCCAATGGCGACTTATGTTCCGGGACATGGCCTTCTCTTTCGAGGGGAGGAGGTCGCACTACGGTTGATGGTATAAATCCTGCACTACCCATAATAAGGAATATACCATAAATCCCATAGATTAGGGTCCTTAAGGTAATGCAGGATTTATATCATCAACCGTATCTCCTGTTCTGGTGGCCCAAATCCTCAACCGCAGCCCCGAAAGCCGCAACCCTAAACCCGAGATGCTCGACAATCACCCGATACCCTAAACCCTAAACCCCAAACCCTAAACCCTAAACCCGAACGATCGCATCCTGCGTCTGCCATGTTCCCAGGCAGCCCAGGAGCTAGTATCCTTTGCTTCAAGAATACTATAGAGGCCTTAATAATTAGAATAGGGTTTGGGGTTATATTATAGTATAATTATAATAAGGAACCCCCAAAACCCCATTCTAATTATTGAGGCTCCTACATTACACCTTAAGGACCCCCAAAAAGGATATGGGCATAAGCATCTTGTGGGACTATCCCTACCTTTTTGGGCTTCAGCAAAAGGGGGTTTATATGGGATGTCCCTATCCTAATTTTTGCTTATGTGCTTTCTTGGGGCCCTGATGCCTTCAAGAATTTAGAGTTTGAAGCTTCTTATGATGATTTCGGGATAGCTGATGCCTCTTATGATAACTTAAGGTATACTCCTTGAGTGAGGGGTACTTTGACTTCTCTGTGTGCGGCTCTTTGCATGAATCCTCATCCCGACTTCCTCAAACCCAGCCCTCAATCATGCACTACAGTGGTCGGAATGTAATAGCGTGCCCTAATGGTTCCTGTAGAAATACCCCGCAACCCTAATTAAACCCGAAACCTCAAACCCCAAAGACCGGTTGCCGTAGCCGAACTTCGAGTTGGGAGATCGGGGTAGGGGGTTCAGGGTTTGGGCTTTAGGTTTAGGGGCTTTGGGGTTTAGGGTTTAGGGTTCGCGGGTTCAGATGATTTTTTAGTTTAGGGCTTAGGGCTTTAAGGGGTTTGGGGTCTGGGGGAGTCTGGGGTTTGCCAGCCTCGACCCGACAAGTCGTCCACAGTGTGCCGCAAGGTAATTGGTATGCGGGTGAGTCCAATTGCAGAAATTGTACACAAAGCTGGAGCACGACGTGTCCAACTAGTCGACAGCAGCATTTTGGTAACTGCATTTGGCCACCAAGCGGGGGAATGTGTAACAAGCCAAAACCGACAGACATTCCAACATATTCTATGCTGGAAAGCCCTGTTTTCAGGACTGCTGAGGACTTTCAACGTTGAGGGACCTCGATTTCGGTGCCAAAAAAAGCAAGAAGAGTCGATGGCTTCACAACCGAATGGAGTGAGGAACAGCTGCAGACTCCCTCGGCGAATGGACGGGGCAGACAGGGCTGCCCCGCCAAAACCAGGCCCCCTGCGTTCGCTTCAGACGCTACAGGTCGATGCGTCTACTTGGAGAGAAGGCCTTGAGGAGGATTGAATGGTCGATCCACCATCGAGGCTTGGAAAGTGGTTAATGCGGGACGTAGAGCAGACCGAATGTGGAGCTGTTATTCGTGCCAGAGACTGGATACGTTCAGCCACACTGTCGCTGCACCGATCTCGGTGGCCGTCGCCAGAGGCTCGGCAAGCTCGCTTCGGCCTGCTGGCTGGCCGCCAGCTAAAGAGAACCTATTGAGCGAGGTGAGGAAGATTAGTGTTTTCAAAGTTTTCGGGCTTTAGTGTTTAGGATTTGGAAGGCTTTTGAGGATGAAAATTCGGGCTTTCAGGAATGTAGAGATCGAAGGGTTTATGTGATTAGGAGGGCTTTAGGGGTTTAGGTGGCTAAGGTTTGGCAGCTTTAGAACGTTGAGGATTGGTGCCTGGCTGATTAGGATGTTTTTGCGGCTTTAGGATTGCAGGACTGTTTGGGCGTTGGGTTTGTAGGATTTTAGGGCTTTAGGATATTAGGTTAGTGTTCTGTTCATGTATGTCTCGGGGGCGAGGGCTTTAGGGTTATAAAATGCATACAGGCCTTTGCGGTCAGTGAGCCTTTTGATGCTGTACAAAAGCGGCACGGCACGCGAGTGCCAGAGACTGGATCCACGTTGTTCAGCGAGACTGTCGCTGCGCTGATCTCAGTGGCCGTTGCTCGGCGGGCTCGTTTCGGCCCACCTTCTGGCCGCCAGCTAAGTAGGACCTCACCAGAGCTTGTGGTTCAGACCTTCAGTGATTACGGATTAGGTTTAAATAAGGGCTTTAGGGTTTAGGGATCTTGGCTTTGAAGCAATTTCATGCACAGTTCTGATTCAGCTCCAATTATCCGGAGCTTTCAAGCACCACCCCCCGTGCAGTTATAGAATCTAAGTTTTGTAGGTTTACTTGGCTACGAGCAGCTGTTAGGCTGGGCTGCCCTAAGTCGGCACTGCCACAGCGGAATCTACCTGAAGGTTGTGGTAATGCGTGTTCTTGTTATTTAGGGTCTAGGGGTTAGGGTAGCAGAGTATGGTTGTTTTGGGGGGTAGTGTCTGGACCTATGATGTCAGGGTTTACAGGGTTTGATTCATGGGCTCTTTTGTCCGGATATAGGGGCTTTTGTAGGGCGTCAGTACCCAAAGGATCCCAAGAAGTAGGCGTTTGGGTTTACGGATGGAATCCGTGCAATTAGCTTTTGGGGGGAGTACGTCTGTATGATCATGAGGTACTTGGGCCCTTAAATAAAGTACGGCCAAGGGGCAAAAGCTTCTGCCAGTTTGGCGTTTGGGCATGCAGGGTTTTGTATACTCGGGAGTTTGAGGCTTTGCCGTGAATCGGAGAATTCTGTTCACTAACCACCAAATCTAAGTAGACCCCACAGGTAGCCCCGCACCCCACACAAACCTTGCAGGTTTACATCAAGCCCACAATTCAGAGCCTTCTTTAGGTGTATGGGGAAGCAGAATCCTCATAGTTTTCGTGGTTCGATTGCTTTTCACGCAACTCCACCTGGAGCCGCATGGTTGCATGCGCGGTTGCCGTCTTGACTTGACCTATGGAATCTTGCTGTGATTGTTGTCATGACATCTTTTCGAAGACAACCCGGTTGGTGGCTGCCCCATCAACTGAAGATTTAGCAGGCCTGAGGTGCCCGCACAGCCAATTAACCCTTCAAAATCGGCGCATCCCTCATCATCGCAAGCATAGCTGGTCCAACTGCCCAAATAGTCATACGCTGTTGCAAATTTTAACCTGCAAAGACGACTTTCTTAAGCACAGCTGTCGAATCTGTCGGTCTTGTGTGGACGCGTCGGGATTGCTTGGACAGTCCCCACATCGATACCTTTAGATGCCTTGAAGAGCGAACCTTTGCAGGCCTTAGGTGTTGTACTTGGACCGTTATACCGTAAACCCGAAACTCCCCGACCCTAAATCACTGGCGCTAATCCGACCCTAGTTCCGATTTTTGTTTTATTTTTCCATGTTAGGGTGTATACAGGGATGAGGGCTTGGGGTTCAGGATTTGCGTTCGTGAGCAGAGTTTGGCGCATGAAAGCTTCAACCTTAAACCACAAGCATTAAGCTGCCCTAAACCCTAAGTACATTGTCAACCCTGTGCCCACACGGCTTTGGGTGTCAGGCTTTTGCTTCGCCCATAGTGCGTCGCGACCGTTCTGAGGCCAAAGCAGCTTGTACTATAGGTGCTAAAGTAACCGGTAGTACTATTGGGGAGGGTGCCCTGATGTGGTTAGTGAAAGCAAAGTTACCCCCCCCACTTGGGCATGTACACAGAAGGATACATCGCTTCTGGAATATTTGGGGATCAGATTTACGTGGAGGGAGGTTGACAGACTGGACACAGAAGGCCCGGTGCCAAATTTGAACCGTCACTTCTCACCCCTCAAAGCTGTATAGAAGCCTAAACCCTCCACCACCCTAAGCCTTAAGCCCTAAACCCTGAACCCTTTTCTTAAACCCTAGGCCCTCCATCCCAGGCCGTCAAACCGATATCATCGGAAACCCCGAGTCTGTAAACCCTCAGCTTCCAAACCCAAAGTCATGTACCAGGGTTTAGGGTTTAGGGCCAAAGATCCCAGCCCCAATCCCAACCGCCTAGAAATTCCCTGAAAGTTGCGGCTCCGGGATTCGGTTGGGTCCGAACAGCCTCGTGGGAGCAGCGTTCAGGGTATATGGTTGAGAGTTTACGGTTTCACGCAGATCCACGTTAAATAGCCCCCGCCCCGTGCCTAGGCATTTCTGAAAAGTGGGCTTTCTACAAAAAGATGTGCCAAAGTTTCAATGGTCTTATGCTATGAACATAGCAAGGAATCTTCAGGAAATCTAGGCTTCTTATTCAGGCTGTAGAATGGATTCCTATAAGGCCCCACTCATTGTTCTTGTTAATGTTGCTGTGCTTCCGATTCTTATTCTTACGTAGTCTTATTCTGATTCTTATTCTTGGTCTTGTCTTTGTTCTTATTTTCCGCATCATTACCATTGGGGCCCTTCGATTGGGGCAAGATGTTGTTTTTTGTTTACACGTCTGGGGTCTCCGAAGATAAGCGTTGGGTGAGCCTGTGCAGATGGAAATGGGGATTGATGTTATGGTTAATGCAGGGAACCTTTTAAGTGGAACCCCAGATCGAATCGGAATCCGTTTATCGGCACCCCCAAAACTCGGAACTTTATAACTGGAGCCCTAGAATCGGACGCTGTTTGTCGGAACCCTACATTTGGAACCCTAGAGCCCGAACCCAAAACCCTAAACTTGACAGATCAGGACTCAGGTGTGTGTACAGGATCCTGACGCTTGCTTAGAGGGCTTCTCTGTAGTAGCGTCGGTAACATTTGACCTTTTTTTCGGGTAGCATAATCCCTATATGATCCCAATAGAATCCCAACAGTTAACTTTTCTTTCCCTTAGATACTGGTCAAGTAGGGTTTTTGCGTTCGCAGAGATTCCAAGACGCCTTCGTGAAGAAATTGAAATTGCACGGAGCTCCTTGAAAAGCCCTTCTAAACACTGGCAATCTGTATGCATGGGTTCATTCATTGGATGCCACACCCAGCAGATACTCCGAAGGCGCGCAAACGAACTCTCCGCTTTCACGCCGTGGGCTTGGCAACTGAAGGAGTAGGTTTTAGGTTACAGGGTTTAGGGTTTAGGTTATAGGGCTTACCCGGAAGGAGCCAAACACATGTGCCAACATGCCCTGCCCCTGTCGAAAGCATAATTATAAGCTCAAAGCCTTATAAATCCTAAAGTTGTGTTTGAATCTTGAAGGCTAAAATTGAAACCTGACGTCATTACAGGATTCTTTTTTGTTGATCTGGTGCTTGACAGATTTAGGCTGTATGCACGGTTCGTGACGGGGGTAGGGTTTGTTTAGGACTTCTCTTGGCGTTTCGGGTCAAGGGTGCAGGGGTGCTGCAGATGGGAAGAGGACTCCAACCTAGTTCTCAAATCTCGTGACCATCCCAGCGCGTAAACACTGAATCGAAAACCTAACCACGAATCCCAAAAGCCTTTGTCAAAGGAGCCAAGAGGAGTCTGAAAATCATAAAACCCCAAGCCAGGGACTCAATTTTCACCACGCAGGCCAAATTTTCAGAGTCTCAGAAATCAAAGGACCCCAATACAGACCCGAAGTAGTAGGATCCCACTATGGCCAATTATGAAGGACTCATAAGTAAGGTGCGCCTGATTTCTGGAATCCTGTGTCTATCGATCCGCAGCTTTGCTGGAGGCCAGCACCATCATGGAGGGAACTCTTCCCACAACCTCTGCGGCGACCGCTGCCGCGAGTCACTACGCCGGGCAGCCCGGAAGCGTGGTTTCTTGAAGCCGCCTTAGACCACATGAAGCCTACATGTTTTGGATGTTTTGGATTCCGTGCTAGGAATTCTGAATCCTTTACCCTAAGTCCGGGACTCCGCGTTTCCTTAGGGAATCTATCTGAGATCATTTCCAGGATGCCCGGCTTATAACCTAATGAAGCTACATAGTACAGTCTGCCACTAAGGGGCTTGAAGCCTCTCGGAAGTGCTTGGTGGGTTGGGGATTGAAACTCCGAGGAGCTAGGAGCACAGCTCCAGTGGGAGGGATCTTGTCGCCGGCTCTGCATCGAGAACTTCGGGAAATGTTACAGAAGTTCTGCACCCTCAACACTAAACCCCCTAAACCTGCGACCCTGAACGCTTTACACACCGGTGGCCGCCGGCGGCAGATTCGACAACGACGCTGCTTGCAGGTAGGAGCGATTTTTCAATCCTGACGCTGGCTCCGTTTGTGCTAAGGTTCAGCGGCTAGGAAGTGTGTTCCGCACCACTCACCATCATCACCACCACCATCATCATCACCTCACTATCACCAGCACCATCTGCATCACCATCAGCATCAACAAAAACATCGTCACGGTTCTCATCACTGTATTTATTATTCTTCAGCTTTTCCAGCAGCATCTTCATCAGCGTCGTCATCGCCCTGGGAACCAAGACGCTCATTCGCACGGCCCATAACCACATCAGGCTGAATCCTACGGCCCCAGCGCCTAAACCTTAAGCCCCTAAACCCTTTCCGACCTTCCGCCCGCAACCCGCAACCGCAAACCCTGAGCTCTAAAACCCGAAACCTTAAACCCTGAACTCTTGAACCCAAAGTCTTAAACCCTAAACTCCTAAACTCCAAACCCTAAACCCTAAACCCTAAACCCTTTAAAAAACCGAAAAAACACTCCTAAGCTACGACCACGGCCCTCTTGCGAGAGGAGTCCGAGTCTGATCGGGTGACCACCAGGGTGAGCACTCCGTGGGCACCGCTTGGCGCGTCTTTTTTCTACGGCTCAGGGTCTGGGCTTTCGATGTAGGAGTTTAGGGTGTAGGGTTTGGGGTTTAGAGGTTTAGGGTTCAGGGTTTAGGGTTTGGAGTGTAGGAGTTTGGGTTTTGTAGGGTTTAGGTTTAGGAGTTTTGGAATTGCTTTCTAGGGTTCAGGGTTTGGGCTTGCTTTCAGGGCTCCTGTAAGGGTGTTGCAGTATTACGACTTTTAGGTTCTGGATTGGGCATTACAAAGTCTGCATGGGCTATGTGGTTGTGTTTTTCGATTGCAGGGCTTACAAGTTTAGGAGGAGCGTCGAATCTACGCTCCTCCCTTAGAGGTCAGGGATGAGTTGGTCTTGGCTTGGGGACTAAGGTTACAGGGTAGCCCTACGCGGCTTGTGGCGGCAGAGCGCAAGCCGTACGCCCGAAACACTTACGCCCTAAACCCTAAACCCCTAAACCCCTAAACCCCTAAACCCTAAACCCTAAACCCTAAACCCTAAACCCCTAAACCCTAAACCGTGTGGATTCTGAGCATTTTGGGAGTTGTTTTGGGACCGAGATGTCGCATGGTAGATCCCCAAACCCCTAAACCTTAGACTCCTGAGCCTTATGAACCCTAAACCCGAAAGGATAGACCTCTAGCTAGCAGTTTAGGGTTTAGGGTTTGGGGTTTAGGGTTTAGGGTTTAGGGGCCTAGATCGCTTGTAGGAGAGAACTGTGGTAGTGATCACAGCCTGAATGCCACTTTCTGCCAATGCTGTTCTAATATCGGGGCCTTAGAATTTAGTATGGGGTCTAAGCCCTAAACCCGAAGTATTCTGATAGATTAGAGAACCCTCAGGAACAATGCTGGCAACACTGCTGCACAGCTGCCGCGTCTACAGCTGCATCGGGACGCTTTCTCGATACCACTCACTGTCGAGCGCAAGTAAACCCCAAACCCTAAACCCTACAAATCCTAACCCCTAAGCCTAAACCCTAAACCCTGCAAATCCTAACCCCTAAACCCTAAACCCTATAAATCCTAAACCCTAAGCCCTAAACCCTAAACCCAGAACCTGCTCCGGGTCATTGGTTTTGAGGGTTCAAGGCCTCTCACTATTTTTCACGGGGTTTCGAGGCGCCGGTCTTCTAAAGGGTTTAGGGTTTCCACGTTTCAGGGTTTATGGTTTAGGGTTTCCACGGTTTAGGGTTTAGGATTTGTAGGGTTTAGGGCTTAGGGGTTTAGTCGAGATTTGCACCAAAGTTTCTAGCACATCACAGGTGTTTCTGGGTGTTTCTTGGGCAAGGCATGGATAGCACTAGGGCCCCTTTACCAAACGCACACCTTCCAGCCCCTTGTCCTCAACTCTCATGAAGACCTGGCTCTGCATTCGTCAGACTCCCAGACCAACCGGAGCATCAGATTCAGGACTGGCTCCGGAGAAGGAGGGTCTGCTAAGAGAGATGGGCCTGCCAAAAGCCTTTCAGGGGCCGGCCCGGGGGGCGTGAAGCCCTCTACGGTGCCGAAGCTCCTGTCGCGTGCTCAGATCCCAGGACCGGGTGGTTTGGGTCGCGTGGAGGTGACGGCTACCAGGCCC
>CAJNJA010018139.1:0-10708 GCA_905231915.1 Symbiodinium necroappetens | reverse complement strand
GAAGATGGGGGTGGGACAGCGCTTACAGCAGATCGGCGGTGCTCTGCTAGCCTTCAACAAAATCGAGAATGACGTCTCCGAACTGATCGGGTCAATATTGTACCAGCGAGACCGGATGGATCTGATCAAGCCAACGCTCAATAAGCAGTTGTCGGGGAGGGTCGACGCGCTAGCGCTTCTGCTAACATCCGAGCCAAAGTTTCCGAGGGTGCCAATCGCCCGCATCAACGCCCTCGCCGGCCAGCGCAATAATTTCGCACACAGTCATTTCACGTTCGATCCAAATACCTCGGACCCGATCACCAAAGGTAAAGGCGAGATCAAGCGCTGGGATGCAGCGGACATCGAGCCCTTCATGCGTGAGGCCCATGACCTCCACAGCGAACTTTCGACCCTTGCGGCGTGGGTCGCCTTCGGTCCCGGGCCGGCACCACTTCCGCCCGGTGCGAGCGCCACACCTACCGAGGCAGCACAGTGAGAAGACTGGTCTGGGACACCTCTGCCGTCGTGAACATCAAGGAGCCAAACGAAGACGGCTATTCACCTGGACTCAGTTTGTGGAAGGACCTTTCCGACAGCTGGATCGAGGGGCCGTACAAAAACCTGATCCCCGCGATAAGTGCCTTCGAGGTATCCCATGCCATCTCTCGCAAGCACGAGAAGGGCATCATGACGCTGCGAGAATTCTGGATCATGGGAGAGAACGAAACCCTGTATCCCGTTGACCAAGAATTTATCGGTAGGGCCTCCACCTTTTTCGACCGCGAGGGCTTCAAAAGGCTACGGGGGCCGATCTTGTCATTGCGTGCATCGCGGCAGTCGAGGATGCGTGGCTCATCACGCTCGACAACCACTTTGACGCAATATCTGATCAGATCACAGTCATCAACCTCAACGACAGCCGAGATACGGCGAACTATCGGAAGCGGTTCCGCCTATGACAGTTTTGAATTTCATGTTCGACGAGAAGAACATTTTCATCGTCACAGACAGCACCTTCAGTGATCCCAACGACAAAATGCCAATGGGTTACTGCTCAAAGGCATTCTGCCTGCCTCATCTTGAGGGAATCGTCGCTGGAACTGGCTACGCTTCTTTTATCGTAACATGGTCGATGCATGCGAACACCAATTTTTGTGTTCGTGACATCCCTCATCTGGATGTCTTCGCGGCTGAAGTTCTGTCTGAAATGTATCAGCAGTTCTCCGACGAACGCGGGCTGTCAGGAAGTACAACGCTGTACCATTTCGGATACGACCGCGTTGAGCGCCGCATGCGCGTCTTCGTGTATCGCTCGAGCAGTAACTTCCAGTCGGAAGAATTGGCTTACGGGTATGCAGTGAAGCCGCCGATCGATGCTTCCAGCTTCGAAGTCCGATCGTTTCCCGATGACTATTTGCCGATTATCGAGGCGCAGAAAGCAGCCGACGAGGCGCTGCCGGTAGAAGAGCGCGTCGGCGTAGGCGGGCACATGCTCGCTTACACATTGCGGGCTTTCCTGCAGGAAAACGGCACCGAAAGTGTCGTCCTAAACACTTGGAAATCGTCGGAGATAAGTGGTTACGAGGAAGGCTGGCAGCACGCGGCTGGGAACATTTAATCGGACGCTTTCGCTGCCCTACTGTTCAGCTGTGCCAGCTGAACAGTAGGCTTTCTGCAAATGCCTACTCGACACTTAAAGTCGCCGCGTTGCCGAAGGCTAGTGCTGTCCACACCCCCGCCCAGTTCAACTAACGGCAAGTTCAGGCTGCCTGAGCCTCAAGCCATTCGCCTATCCGGCTGCATAGGCTCCAGACGAATGGATCTGTAAGTATTGGCTGGTCTCCGTCCATCGGCGTGAAGTCGTACAGCGCACCATCAATAAGCGTCCAAGTGCCAATAATTTCGCCATCCTGAGTGGCAACGTCTCCTGTTTCAACTTCGTAGGCGCCAAGCAGGTTGATGGAATATGGCAATTGCATCATCGATCTCCGTCTCGAACGAAGCATGCCTAAGCTCCAACAGTGGGTAAGGTCAGGTTGAGGAATTTCTCCAGCTCTTCGATGCTCGTCATGACGGCCTCAAAGCTGGGCGCCGTGCCGAAAATCATCGCCGACATGCGCTCATAGTCGGCCGCGAGCTTTTTGCCCATGTCCGCAGTTGGCACCAGTCGGAAGCTGCCCGGTATGGCGCGGTCATATCGGTGATCGGGCGCCCGGAACATCAGCTCCTTGTGCTGACGGCTCGCCTCGGCAAGCTCGAGCGCGGAGGCCGTGACCCTTCCATAGTCGGGATGGGTCCATATCTGGTGGACGTCGTAATAGTGGCGTGAATAGCGATTGAGATCGGGGACGGGCCGTTCGGGGTTGCCTTCAAGGCTACGCTTTTCGCTCATTTCGGTCATAGCATGCAGGATCAAGACCTTTTCCCAGAAGGTCCGTTCCGGCTTGACGGTCATGACACCATGCACCGTCAGGTCCGCCCCCGCGCGCATTTCCGAGGCAAGATAGGGTTCGATCTGCCGAGGCTCGGCCGGAACGGGATCGGGCCGGGCACCGCCTTCTATGCGAACCGCTGCTTCGACATAGCCTCCGCTCGTGTCAAAGACGCTCCTATAGCGGAGGACCAGAATGTCGAGTGCGTCCTTGTCGCGATAGGCGTCGTAGCCAAACTCGATGGAAAACAGGCCCTCTTGACCGCTAGCCGCCTCGACCGCGGCAATCTCCTTGGCCAGCAGGTCTTTCAGCGGTCCCGAAATATAGACTCGCGCCGCTTCGTCCACCTGATTTGCCAGCGTCTTTTGCTGTTGGTTGACCGAGGGCAGCGCGGCGATATCGGCCTCGAGGGGAACACCTAGATCGGCCTTATAGATGCCGATGTCGATGTCCTCGGAAAAGCGCCGGATCAGGCCATAAGCCTTGCTGAGGCTGGTGCCACCCTTGAAGTAGAGCCCGATCGGATCGCCCTGGCGGCGGTTGAACAGGAAATCCAGCATCCAGCAGACATAGAGGTCCTTTTCGACATTCTCTGCGCGCGTTTCGAGACTCGCAGCAACGCTCGAAAACAGCGCGATGCGCTCCTCGTCCTGGGAGCGAAGGATATCAATGAACGCCTTATACATGCCTTCCCTCTGGATCGTCTTAACCGGTGGGGCCGTCCTCCGCGCCCTTAGTGGTCACGTTGCGCTCGATATCGGTGATTATCGGATACATCCAGGCCGGCAGTGCAGCGATATTCTCGCGCAGGTCCTTGATGATGGCTTCGCCTTGAGGGCTTTTCGAGAGGTGGCGCACAATGCCATTGAGGATGGTGTCGAGGTTTGATCGATCATCACGAAACCAGCCCAGCGCCTGGATCACGCGCATGGCCGGCCGTCCCGCCCAAAAGGCGGACTTGGCGGAGATGCGTTTGAAATCGAGCACATAGACGACCGGCGCGGTTGCTCGCGGGTCCCCGGCATTGGCTTCGATTGCTATTGTGCGAGGGTAGGTATCGGCATAGATCGTGGACCGCGCCGGCGTGGCCGTCGTGAGGCCAAGATCGTTGGCCGCCGTCATTCCGTCGACCAGTACGCGGAGTTTGTCGCGCCGCGCGATCGCATCGACGAAGGATGCGCGTGGCGGAAACACCATTTTCCCCGTCAGGCCGCTCTCACCAGGTTTGTCATAGAGACCGCGATGGGGACGGCGAATTTGACCGCTGCTGGTGAGCCGTTGAAGCGCCTTTTCGACGGCGTTTGGCGTGCCGATATCGAGAAAGTCAGCGCGCGACCAGACACCCGAGGGCGCGGCCCGGGCAATTCTGTTATTGATGCGTTCAACTGTGTCCGAACGGGGATCGGGCATTCTGGTCACCTTTGACCAAATAATATATACAAATTTTGGTCAGTAGCAAGAAGTTGACCAGAATTTATATCGAAACTTTGGCCAGTCGGGGCCAGAGTGAACCCATGCTGTCATCAAAGGCGTGCTCATTTGACTCCGCGGCGCGACGCCAGATCACGCTCGATGAGTCGATATCCTGAAGGAGGCCGCCCAGATAGTAAGTGAGCTCTTTGACAACAAATGCGTCGGTGGAGAGATAGCCAACCGGAAGCGGGTAACCGGTCCGCGGATCTGCCGAGTGTACCAAGGCCATTGCGAAGCTGCCCGGTTGGACAACGATCTCGAGCGCTCCTAGCGTAGAAATCTTTGGGCCGAGGCAGCGGTCAAATCTGATGTGCTCCTCGGAGGGACCGAAGTGCCGAACAATCCGCCGTCGCTCTAGCTCTGATTTATCGGTGCGCATTAGCAAGGTTATCCCGTCAGGGAGCACGCCGCGCAGTTCGCGCACTAGGGAATCGAACGCGACACTGCGCCCCCAATGATCGAGCTGCGGCGGGAGCCAGAACAGCGGCCCAGGATTGCTCCGACTCGCCAAACGGGTCACCCATTCGACAAGGCCTACTTTGGTACGCTCTCCTACGACCGAGCCGAGAATCGGAATCGTGTGGGCATCATTGTCTGGTGTTCCTGCTGCCACGACTGAGCGGATCCAGCTTGGGACACCAGATAGGTCGTCGAGACCCAGTCGGCTAAAGACGCCGCCGTCGATATCAGCGAGCGTCTTGAACGACCAGTCGGCATCGTTCGACGCGCCGATGCGTTGGATTTCCGCGCTCAGGCTCGCGATCAGAGTATTACGCGAGTTGGGGATGCCGATTTGGCGTAGCGCAGAAAAGTCGGCTTCTGCCCCGCTCGGCTCATCAAGCCGGTAATTGATCGGCACGGCGATTGGCACCGACAGGGATCTGATCTGCTGAACGTCTTCGACTGAACGGAAGCGCATGTCGTCGCTTCGCTTGCGGAAGCGCTGCGTCCACTCCTGGAAGTGATATTCAAATGCGCGCGGTGCTTCTGAGAGTGCGTTTGCCGCGCGTTGGCGGTCTGGCAGTGGTAGCTCCGGTACGCATTTTATCAAGGCCTTGTCGAGTTCGGCCTCCTCGATCGGCGCAAAGGCGATGAGGTCGAGGACCATTTGGGCCGAAACTTCTTCTGCCGCGAACAACTCCACATCGCCCAGAGGGGAGACGGCTTCCAGTCCCTTGGCGGACAGCTGGAATCTACCGTCCCGCTCGAGTACGAGCGAAGTCTCTAGCATGTCCTGGATGAGAACACGGACTTCCGCTTCGCGGAAGCCGAAGAATGCTGCGAGATCCTCAGCGGTGACCCCGGGAATTAGCCGGATCAACCGGAGGGCGAACTCAGTTGCGAGCGGGATAATCGTCCGTTTCATCAAAGTCGCCGCGAGGCGGAACTTGGTGGCGCGGACGGCGAACGAAAGCTCGTCGATCAAAACGGACTGAGGACCGGGGCCGTCCTTGAGACCGCTCATCGGGTGAGCCCCAATTGCTGGCTGGTCCGCACCAGCTGGCGCTGCCGCAGGGATTTGAGAACTGGCGAAAGCGGATTGCCCTTTCGCTCGAACATCCGCACCGATCCCACAATCACCAAGCGATCCATCGCGCGAGATAGAGCGACGTTAATGCGATTGTCGCTCCGCACGTGACCCATGCTGGAGTCAGGATTGTTTCGGACCAGTGAAATGATGATGATCCTGTTCTCCTTGCCTTGATATGCATCGACGGTGTCGACGCGCACCATCGAACGGAAGGAGGCTGGCAGGCCCGACGAGGTCAGCAATTCCTCGATTAGGTTGGCCTGCTGCGCGTACATGCAAATAACCCCGATGAGTGCCTCTTCTGGCTCCAGTTCGAGCGTCTCCGGAGCCGCGGCCAGAAATTCCTCCTTGGCGCTGAGCGCACGCAGCAGTTCGATGACCGTATGAGCCTCACGCCGGTTGGTGAAACTATGGCCGCTTTCGCCTTCTTGGCCCCCGCTCGAGGTGTCGACCCAGGCCACCTGGTGGTCAAAGGGCGCAGGCAACTGGTCGTAAATTTGATCAGGCGTCGGCCGTTCTGCATACAGGCCTTGACCCGTATAGAAATTCTCCGAGATAAGGTCGCTGATTTCCTGGGCCATTCGGTACTGCCGCTTGAGCGTCCGTGCGACGCCTTTCCCGTAACTTGACCCAAAGGCTCTCTCGAAGTCGCTACGTCTGAGCTCGCGTGGTGTGACGCCCGCAATGCGGGAACGTACTTCCTTCATCAACTCATGGCCAAACAAAGGAGGCAGCTGCCGGTGATCCCCGACCAGAAGCACGCGCTTACCCGATTGCATGGCAACAGCCAGTTCGCTGGGCGTGCAACGTGCCGCTTCATCGATGATCACGAGATCGAAAACACTTCGTTCGATGCGAAGATCGTGCCTGCCAATGCCCACGCAGGTCCCGCTGACGAGATTGCGGCTTCTTGCCAGAAACTCTTCCAGATTGCGGTGTCGACCCCCTAGTCCCGCGATCCAGTCTCGCGACATGGCGCTGAGGCCAGTCAAGCGTTCCTGCGCGTCTACGTCACTGACCATGTGGCTGCGAGCGACCTCCTCTCGCAACTCCTCAAGAATCTCCTCAGGTGTGCCTTCGCGCTCGACACCGTCAGCGTCGAGGATCTTGTAGAAGGCCTGTTCAAGTGCGCCCAAGCTTCGCCTGGCTGCGGTCACCACATCGTCCGTCGCACTATCAGCGATGTCGCGCCGTGCGTAGAACATGCGACGCACCAACGTGGCATATGTCGCCTCGACTTCCTGGCCCTCACGAACGAATGCGGCGGGCAGGCCGAGGCGCTTTGCCACGGCCGATATGCGGGCGGTTATGTCCGCTCGAAACAACTCGCGATAACGGTCCTGAACTGCCTGGGAGTGATACTTGCGGAGCTGCGGTGAGATCTTGTCATAGCGGCCGACCCTTAGCATATCTAGGTCACCGCCAAGTTTGCCGAACACGCCGAGAACACGCTCGGCTGCAGTGTTCACCGCTTCGTGGGACTGCGACAGAACTAGAACGTTGTTCAGCTTTCCGCCGTTGAGCGCCCAATGCACGAAGGCGGCGATGAACTTGGTCTTGCCCGTGCCTGGCGGACCCTGAAGCAAACCGACAGGGCCAAACTGCCAGAGGTGCTGCATGGCTTCGCTCTGATCTGCATTAAGTCCATAGGTCTCAAGCGCGTCCTCCGGAATCTCGGACGCGACGCGTAGTGGTTCGATCCGCGCTTCCGGGTCGAAATAGCTGATCAAATTGCCGATCTGGCTTCGACCCGTAAGGACGCGTTCGACGGCCTGAGAGCGACGGCGGAAGCTCGACAGGTCATCAGAAGCATGTAGGCGTAAAGTGTCCCCTGCCGCCAGACGTCTAAAGTTGCGCGCATCCCGGACGACAATGGTGTTACGTCTGGAGCGGTCTTGGTCAACCAAGCCCACCAGCTCGCCATTCCAAGTGATCTTAATGGCGGAGCCATTCGCGATTTCCATGGCGTCCCAGTCGACAACCTCCTGGCAAGAAAGCATTATCCGAAACCGCTCGCCGGTTTCCTTGGCCGCCTCGCTCAACGTCACCTCGGGCTGCAGGTCTTCCTCGACCGTGATGGTTTCCTGCCAGAACCGCGCGACCGGAAAACGAGTGCCCCCACCGGTGTCCGGGCGGTGAGGCAAAGCAAGGACCGAGGGCGCGATCTCGTCGGTCGCCGCCTTGGGACGCGCGAGCGCCTCGCGCAATGCTTCAAAACCTGAAAACCCTTTGTCGCCGGCAGTCAGGGTTACCGTGCCGGGAAAGGACAGCGTCGAATAGCGTGCCGCCCACCCCGCAGAGCGGGCAGGCACGGTGTGCACCTTGGCGCTGAGGGGGAGGCCGGTTTCCCCGTCGAGCAGTATCTCAAGCTTGCTGTCGAACCCCACAATCTCAAGCCGATGATCGGGCCTTTCCACGACATGGTATTTTCCATTGTCGGCAAGCAAGGGCCCCGGCTCGCGCAGCCGCGCGATTGCCACTGTTAGGGCGATACCTTCGTCCGCCCGTTGTTGCTGTGGACCCTTCTTGATGGCTTCTCGCAGGGGGCGCAGCGTTTCCCATGCATTGTCACCTTTCCCGCACTCCTCGCTGGCCGCAGTAACGAGAGCGCCCCACACCTCTCCGGGATGCCCCTGCGTCCAGGCCATCGCAAGTTCCTCAGCGATCATTGCGACGGCATAGCGGTCTCGGTAGGTGGCGTCGTCGCCATGGTCGGGAGGTTGATAGGCCATCGTCAACCGATCGCCTGCTTCCTCGGTCGAGTAGTCAAGCAGGTCGAGAAGCATTGGAGACGGAACATCCGCAATGATTGTGACCAAGATGTTGGCTGGCTTGAGATCACCATGGGCAAGCCCATCGCGGTGCAGAGCCTCAACGGCTGGCCTGCCATCATCCCCCAAAATCAAGCAAGAGATCGTTCGTTCAGATTGGTGACGATACTTTTCAAAATGCTGCGGACTTGGCCATCCGCGGCCCTGTAGAACATCTGTTTGCCGTCACGCTCGCGCGCAACCATCCGCGAACCGCGCAAAAGCCGCAGGTGGCGGCTTACCAAGGGTTGAGGCAGCGAGAGCTCTTGAGCGATCCGACCTACGGGTTTGGCTCCATCGTGGCAGCATAGCAAGATTCTGAGCCTGCTGGGGTCCCCCAATAGGCGGAAGATCTCCGACATTTCTATTAAATGCTGATCGGCGATCCCCGCGATGTTCAATGGCGTTTCCTTTCGGCGAACGAGCTGATGCTAATGCCCCTTCCGATGCCGTAGATCACATCTGCGGCACGGGCTACGTTCCGGTAACCCCACCACCTTATGGTTGCCGAAAATGAACGAGACCATCATGCCACACTTCGTGTTCCGCGCCTTCGCCCTGCTGATGTCCGTGATCGTCCTTTCTGCCTGCAGCAGCCAGTTCGTCGGAGACAACCGCCACATGGTGCCGCTTAGCCCCGACACGCTGCAGCGCCTCGCTGCCATGGGATCGTCGCCGTCCGAGCCCATGGTCATCCGCGTCTACAAGCAGACCTCGGAGCTGGAGGTCTGGAAACGGACGTATACCGGCAGTTATGCCTTGTTCAAGACCTATGAGGTCTGCAACTGGTCTGGCGAGCTCGGACCCAAGTTCCGCGAAGGCGATTACCAGTCCCCCGAGGGCTTCTACGACGTCACGCCCGCGCTCATGAATCCGAAATCCTCCTACTGGCTCTCGTTCAACGTGGGGTTCCCTAACAAATTTGACGAGGCCTGGGGCCGCACGGGCACGAACCTGATGATCCACGGCGACTGCAAGTCGGTCGGCTGCTATGCGGTAACGGACGATCAGATTAAGGAAATCTACGCCCTGGCGCGCGAGGTCTTCTCGGGGGGCAATCGGTCGTTCCAGGTGCAGTTGCTGCCGTTTCGCATGACGGACGCCAATATATCGGCCAACGCTTCGAGCCCCCACGCCTCCTTCTGGACCAACCTCAAGGAAGGCACCGATGTGTTCGAGCGGACACGACAACCACCCGACTGGGATGTGTGCGAGAAACGCTACGTATTCAACCGAAACGATCCGCGCACCAATCCCCTCGACCCGTTTGGAGCCTGCCCATCGGTTGCCGGCGGTCCGGTGTAGATGGCTTTCTGGTCACATGTGGCTTTTCAATCCCTTATGTTGACAAATGCTATTGGTTAGCCACGTCTAAACGGTGCTGTTCGAGTTTGGTATTATGCGGTTCAGAATGCTCTCACCGATCGCAACCAATGCAGTGCATTTCTCGGCCAGGAGGGCTACTCGATGCGATCGAGGATCACGGTCATGCGCATAGCGGGGAGTTCGCGTATGCGCACGATGCGGTCGACCATGTTCACAACGTTCTGACCCCTCTTTCGACGAATTCGCTGACTCATCTCGCGCTTCTGCAAACATACATACCCGGAATGCTACCCATCTTGCCGGGCGTCCTCCCGCGAGGACCCGACTTGCCTCTCGGCTACTTTTCGTGATCCGACGTGCGCAAAGGCGCAAGCCCAATATATCACGGAACGAACCATGACCCTGCTATGCAGGCGGGCCGGCCCGCCGACCTGGTCGGCCGCTGTCCTTGAATTGCTCAGTGGCGGCGTCATCAACTTCGGCGCCCACGGAGAGGGGTGTGCAGTCCGTCCCCTACGAACAGGTCCGCGACATCGCCGGCGACAGCGCCCATCTCCAAGCGTCGTTTGCAGGCGCACACCGCTGGTTCTTGGGCAATCGCGGCGACGAGGACGTCACGGTGACCTTGAGGATCGGCAGTCAGTACAACAAACTGCGTAATCTCAACTGAGCTTGCGTAAAGAGGCGATGACATCGCCCCTTGACGCATGACCCGACACCTTCACGCTTCCCATGCCGACATCGTCAAACGTCTGAAACGGGCGAACGGCCATCTCAATTCGGCTATCGCGATGATCGAGTCCGGAAAGCCCTGCCTCGAAGTGGCGCAGTAATTGCGTGCGGCCGAGAAGGCTGTCTCGCAGGCAAATGAAGACCTTGATGCAAAGCCATCTCGACAATTCCCTGACGAACACGTTCGGAACGCTGCCGGACAAGATGAGTGCAGCAAACGGGCGCATGTACATGCTTTGATAATGGACGCCAAACGCACCACCTGCTAGCCATATGAATGAGATCGGTGCACTTTAGGGCCGTTCCAAGGTCTCAGCGATGGCCAGAAATGCTATAGTGTTCAAACCTCTTTTTCGTCGTCAGTATTGGTTCATCCCCAAGATTGGGGTTGGAAGCTCTAGGTCCTGTTGACAAAGTATGGC
>CAJNJA010018137.1:0-10708 GCA_905231915.1 Symbiodinium necroappetens | reverse complement strand
GGCCAGGTTCACCCCTGGAACCAACCCTTATATACTCCTTATATAGTCTCATAAAGCCCCTATATAACCCCAAGGGTCCCTTTAAATCTTGTCTATCTACCCTAAACACCCTAAACCCTAAGCCCTAAACCCTAAACCCTAAGCCATCATAAGGAACCTTATAGTACCCCTTATAGAACCCTTACAAACCCTAAGCCCTCACAAGGAACCTTATAGTACCCCTTATAGAAGCCTTATAAATCCTAAACCCCAATAACCCTAAACCCTAAACCTTAAACCCTAAACCCTAAAACCCTAAAGCCCCAAACCTTAAACCCTAAACCTAAAACCCTAAAGCCCTAAACCTTAAACCCTAAACCCTAGAACCCTAAACCCTAAACCCTAAACGGTGGTCTCCTCAGTCGAATCTTCACCTCCTCCTCGAGCGCAGGCTTCTCGCAGCCCAGGTACGGCTCCCCAAAACAAAAACACCCAAGACCCTGTCTTCTGGGAGTTAGGGTTAAGGGTTTAGGGTTAAGGGTTAAGGGTTTAGGTTTTAGGGTTTAGGGTTTGACTGGTTCTTAGTAGAGAATGGAGGAATGGGTTTTGGGGACTACTATAAGAGACCGAAAGGGGCTCTCATAGGGATCCATTCCCCCATTCCTTACTAAGAACCAGGGGGAAGACCCTGTCTTCTGGGACTTCACCCAAAAACTCCTCAAAATCCTGCACCTAAGCCGTAGACCCACATCTTAAGGCCTGACTTCTCTCACTCCACCTAGAACTACCTATATACATCCGGATCCCTACACCCTAAACCCATACAAAACTCAAGCCCTAAAACCGTAAAATCCTAAACCCTAAAACCCTAAAACCCGAAACCCATAGAAACCATCATCCTCTGACTTCCGGGACGTCGGACCCACTCGCCAAACAGGTGCTTCAACGTCTCAGGGCTCGGAACGTCCGCAGGGCCCCGCATGCCAAGACCTCAGCAGTTCTCAGAGACTCCCATACTGTTGATGGGTTTAGGGTCTATAGGGTCTAGGATTTAGGGTTTAGGGTTTAGGGTTAGGGTTTAGGGTTTACGGTTTCGGGTTTAGGGTTTAGAGAAATATTAGGGCTTTCCCTAAGACTCCAAGTATACAAATAGTACCCACTTTGGGGTCTAAAGTCTATATATAGTATCTACTTCTGGCTACTTGGAGTCTTAGGGATACTGTTGATGATTTAGAAATCCTGCATTACTTTTACGGACCCTAAATTATGGGAATTGTGGTATATTCCATTGGCCATATTGTGGGTAATTCAGGATTTATATCATCAACCGTACCCCTGCATTTTACTCAACATAGCTACTATGGTTACCAATAGTACAAGGACCTGAATATCTATTCTGCAGTTTTGGGCGCTCATTACAGAAAGAAGCATCTCGTGAAACCAACCCTAAACCCTAAACCCTGAACCCCTAAACCCGTAAACCGCTAAACCCCTGAACCCTAAACCCCTAAACCCTAAACCCCTAAACCCCTAAACCCCTAAACCCCTAAACCCTAATATACCCGGAACTCTTCAAACTTCCGTGTGATGCAAAACCCCTAATTCAAAATCACACCCCTCTTCAAGGACCTGAGCATTCCTTTGAGCATCCTGCTTGGAAAAGTCCCTAAACCCTGAACTCCGAAACCCTAAACCCCAAAACCCTAAACCCTGAACCCTAAAAACCCTAAACCCTAAACCCTGAACTCCGATCTTGACTCTCATCTTTCGAAGATGCAACTTCGCTGCATGATGTCCCAGCAGAGGGGGCGTAGAGCTCTACATCCTAAACCCACCCGAACCCTTTACCCTGAACCCTCCATGCCCCTAAACCCTATAACCGCCCCCTAAACCCCAAGGTGTAGAGGTGTAGAGCCTCTTTTGAAACCTCGAACCCCGAACCCCCTCGAGTCTGAGAACCTCTCCCCCTAGTAGGGCGTTAGGGGTTTAGGGTTGCGTTAGGGGTTTAGGGTTTAGGGTCGTGGCCTTGCATCTCATTGGACAGATCGCTGATGGCGGCTACCTTCCAGGTTCTTTAAGACATGGAGGCTTCAAGCAAATAGGTCCCGTAACCAAGCGTTAATGGGAGTCCTACTCCGTAGTATAGGGGTATATTATTTTCTGAAAATGCATGTAAATCAGTTTGGTCCTCGGTGTTTTGGCATTTGGGGTTTGTAGTCCGCCAACCCCTACAACACAGCCAGTGAAGTTATAGGTAGTTAGAATCACAAGAATGATTTAGCCCCCCTAACTCGCTTCTAGTTTGAAGGTGGAGATAAACTCCACCTCTGTTTTCGAAGGCTCTGGTGCCAGCGATCCCTGGATCGCCGGGGAGTAGCATACCGGTTGCCAAAATGGCAATGTAGACCTTCCAGGTGTGTCCCATGATAGCCTGTGTCAGCTTGGTCATCGCTGATGTCCAGCTGGTTCGGTGCCGTAAATGGGAACCTATACCATTGTCCTGGGTAAGCATTCACTGGTCCCAGCTTGGCGAGCAAGTCTTCGCCGTGAAAACCTTTTCTCGTTTTGAGAAACGAAGTCATCAGCGAGCTGGCTAGATCCTCTGTCGGTTCCTGGCAGCTTGTAAGACCTTCTATCAGCTTCCTGGTTGAAGAAACAGAAAGTCGACCGCTATTGATGTCCGATATGGACCCGCCACATGAAGAAATGTGGTCGGGGAACTCTGGGTATCCAGCGCTCGCCAGGATCTGTTAGGATCTGTTATATAGAAAAAAGTCGGTATCCTAAAACAGGGGCATGATGCTGTAGGCAAACTTAGGGCTTCAATTGCGTGGCAAGGCTGCCATCCTCCATGGCACCCAGCGCTTTGCTGCAGGTAGCAGCCCGCAGCTTCAAGCCCTAACTGCTGTTAGGGTTTAGGGGTTTAGGGTTTATAGGGGTTTAGGGTTTAGCGTTTATAGGGGTTTAGGGTTTAGGGTTTTATCTTTACCCCCGTGAAGTTCTCGCACTTTGGTTCGTTTAGGGTGTGGCATTTGTTCAGTTCCTGACACCAGGGGTGCTTACAACAACACCAAATGCTAGGACCGCAGCTTCGCCTAAACCGGGAACACGGCCTTTCACAAGCCCCCTCAACTCCCACGCAGCGTTACTTTGGGGCTCACCGGGTTCTCCGCTTTGTACGTACCTCGGGTGTCTGTCCCCCCGAAATCCTAACCCTAAACCCTAAACCCCCAAACCCCCAAACCCTAAATCCTAAACCCTAAACCCGAAAACCATGACCCCCCCCAAACCCCTAAAGTTGCAGAACCAACGTGTGCAAACCCTAAACCCCAAACCGAAGAAACCGGCTGCACGATGACTCAGCGCCCAAAGCTCAGGCAGGAAGACCATCTGAACCTCAAGCCAAATTCCCTCAAGGACGAACGAAATGTACCCTAAAAGGGATCAAGGTTCAACTACCGCGGATCCATAGCACAAGTAGCCGTTGGGGCTTGCTTGACTTACCATATAAATCCTCTAGGTAACCCTATAGGCCCTATGATACTCCAGCTCCTACCCCTAAACCCTCCCTCAAACCCCGAAACCCCAAACTCGAAACCTCAAAGCCCCAACCTTCAACCTGAAACCCAACAAAACCCCAAATACAAAAAACCCTCCCTCAAACCTGAAACCCTAAACCCAACAAAGCCCCGAACCCAAAAACCCTCGGACTCTTTCCGCCTCTTCCCAAAAGGTGTCCAAAGTTATGTTCAGCTGCTCGAGGGCCTGGAAGTTGGATATGACCCTAGGGGTCAACATTTAGGGTTTAGGGTTCAGGGCTTGGGGTTTAGGGTTTAGGGCTTAGGGTTCAGGGTTTAGGGTTTAGGCTTTACAGTATCCCTGATAAGGGTCCATGTACCCAAATAGAAATACTTTGGCCTTAAAGTAGTCCCTAATTGGGTACTTTGGGGCCGAGGTATATACTATTTGGGTACATGGACCCTTAGGGTGAAGGATGTGGACGAGTTCAGGGCTCCGGGAGTGTTTGGATTTAGGGTTTCGGGGTTTAGGATTTTGGGGGCTTGTAGCGTTTAGGATTTAGAGTTTCGGGGTTTAGGGTTTAGGGCTTCTTGATACGGTTGATGATATGAATCTTGCATTACCCAGAATAAGGAATATACCATAACTCCCATAGTTTAGGGTCCTTAAGGTAATGCAGGCTTCTAAATCATCAGCAGTACTGCCGGGTTTGCAGGTCTTTACGAGGATGTCCTGCATGCAGATGGAGTTTCATTGGTTCAGGGTTTACGGCTTTACGCTTCATGCTTTGGGTTTAGGGTTTAGGGTTTAGGGTTTAGGGTTTAGAGTTTAGGGTTTAGGGTTTAGGGGATTCTGGAGCTGATGTACTGCAGGGGTTGAGGTAGAGCTCACCCTTCATGCGATAGGGTTGGAGACGCACGAGCCCTACATACCGGCAGTGTGGTGGCCAAGCATACCAAAAGGGTCTACAGGGTTTTTCTAAATTAGGGTCCATTCTTCACAGAAACCTTTGTAGATCCCTTCAAGGAACCCGAAGCTGGACCCCAAAAGGGAGCCTACTGTTGATGATATGAATCCTGCATGGCCTTAAGGACCCTGAACTATGGGAATTATGGTCTATTCCTTCTTATGGGTAATGCAGGATTTCTATCATCAGCCCTAGTTTAGAGAACTACCCAGGTGTCTTTCTTCAGGCTTTACTTAAGCTCAAGGCTCAAAAACTTCGGAGTTGGTGGGCTGGCTGGGAGATTGAAACCGGTTCAAGGCCTTAAGGTTTAAGGTCTTTAGGGTTTTAGGACGCGCCTCCTATGGTTGTGTAACCCTAATCGAAGTTTCTTGTTTTTTTTCCGAGGCCTCCGGTTTCGGGAAGCCCTTTAACCAACAAATAACATACCCTTTCGGAGTTCCTTACTAAGTCACTAAGTATGATTTTCGTAGATAAGTCACAGAAAAAAGGACACCACATCATGAGGTGTTGCCACAAAACTGTTTTACTTAGAGACAGCGGGCTCTCGTGACTGCTGTAACTGTAATGGGACCCTTCACCCAACCCTGACGTGGTCATAGCAGATTGATCTGTGGGGTTTCGGCCTCCACCCTAAACCCTAAAGCCTGAACCCTAAACACCAAATCCCCCCCAAGGGTACATGTACAAAAATAGATATACTTTGGCCTCAAAGTAGTCCCTCTTTGGGGCCAAGGTATTTTCTATTTGGGTACATGGACCCTTAGGGCTCCTAAGCCCTCAACTCAGAATCTCTGTCGCAGCCTGCTCCGTCTGCTGCAGCCGCTGCATAACGCTCTGCATCTCCCGCTGGTGGGGTCCCTGAGCAGGCTCACTTCCCCTAAGGGTCCAAAGGACCTAATAATCACGTACTTGGGTTTAGGGTTTAGGGGTTTGGGATTAGGGATTGGGGTTTAGGGTTTAGGGTTTAGGGGAGTAGGGTTTAGGGTTGCGGATAGTAGTTTGGTAGGTTAGTATTCAGAAGAGTATACGACTATTAGGCACTTGGACCCTTAGGGTTCGTGCTTTACCCAAGCAACCTCCGTTCCAGAACAGGACTGAATAATGTAGGGGCCTAAATGATTACCTTTATCATTCCTCCGGGCTCCTTACTATAACTCTTATACTATAAAAGGTTTAGGGTTTAGGGTTTAAACCCCCCTAAACCATGAAGCGGCAGCTTCGGCTTCGGGTTGCTGCTCATGGGATTTTCGCCGTCGGGGTGATGCAGGCAGCGCCCATGGTTATTCAGCTCCCGTTTATATTTTTTATAAGGAGATGACTACGATCCTTGAGGTGAGACCTGGACGATATCAAGAGCATGAGCTGAAGCGGCTACCCAAACCCGAATATCAGAGCCTGAGTGCTTAAAACTGGTTACAGTACCATTGCTTGGGGCTCCTTTTGTAGATTTCTACTCACATGGACCCCGAATACCTTATTCCAAACATCAAGGTCCCTAGATTAGACCCAATACGGATAGTTCTCTAAATTAGGGTCCCTCTTCCTCATTAAAAATGGCCCTAAAAGGGACCATACTTTAGAGAACTAATCATACAACTGCTGATCTAAATCCTGCATTACCCGTAGTAAGGAATGTACCATAATTCCCAGAGTTTAGATAATTAAGGTAATTCTAAGCATTTAAATCATCAACCCCTAAACCCTAAACCCTAAAGCCCTGAAACCCCAAACCCTAAACACTAAAACCCCAAACCCTAAAGCTAATGCAAAAAGGACCCTAAACGGACCATACTTTAGAGAACCCCTCATATGGCTGCATGGTTTTGTCCTTTCCGCTGGCAGTAATGCCGATCGGAGCCCGCTCTGTACAAGTCGGAGGAATGCGAAAGCTCGTCCTCTGACTTTGCGGCCTAGGACTAAGGCACAGAGAGCCCGGTTAGGGTATGGGGTTAGCCAGGCATTGTGGTGTGCCTTGATCTGTACAGGCAGCAGAAACTCTCTGAATAATTTGTGGATATCAGATATCTTCCGGCGGCTGCTCATACATTCCGAGCACTGGCATCAACTGCGGCGACACCTGAGCTGCTTTTCTTTCCTCCCAATCTCCCAACAAATTTTAAAGAGACGGGAAAGGGTTTTTATGAATCAGCGGTCTATATAGCACCCTAATCTCTCACCTCCAAAACCCTATACCCTTATCCTCAAAGGACTCATGTGTTAAGGCTTTTGGGCCCAAAGACCCTAGTATAAAAGGCTTTTGGGCTAGTCTGATGCTCAGGGTATACACTTTAAGACCTATAAACCCTAAACCCTAAACCCCTAAGCCCTAAACCCCTAAACCCTAAACCCTAAACCCCTAAACCCTAAGCCCTAAAAGGGCTAACTTCAAGCCCGGCCTAGGCACCGGGAAAGGGCATTCCCGCTGACGTGGCCACAAGGCAGCGGAAGCCTCCTCGGCGTCTCCTGCCTCGAGCGCAGCTGCTGCTTTCCTCGTTCCGGAAAGGCTTTCGGGCTCAGCTTTAGGGCAGAGGTGCCCAAAGAGATAGAAAGCAGCTACCTATGACTCATGATCCTTTATTCATCGTAATTCTGTACCAGAAACAGTTCGAACCCAGAGACAGGTCACAAGAAACCCACCCTAACCCCTAAACCCTAAACCCTAAACCCCTAACCCCTAAACCACTAAACTAAAGCGCTGTACTCGCAAACCTGGTCTCTTGAACCTTGCGGTCTCGTCGGTGATCTCGAGTACCAGGGTAGGATCAAGGAGCTTCTGCACGGCTGCACCTCGCCGGCCAACCCTAAACAGACGGTTTAGGGTTTAGGGTTTAGGGGTTTAGGGTTTAGGAACACATACACCCTTAACCCCAAATATCCGACACCCCTAAACCCTGCACCTCGAAGACCAATCTGAATGGAGCGGACGCTTCTCAGTGGTCTCGTGTACACCTGCTTTCCGGAGCCCTCTGTATCCATCTCGCCTGAGGTATGATTGACATTTGGGTTTAGCTACGGTTTAGGGTTTATGGGTTGATATGTTGAAGATATCCTGATATGTTGATATCTTCGTCTGAGAACCATGACACAGGCCATCAAAACCTAAAGCCTAAACCCCAAACCCAAACCCCAAATACCCTAAACCATAAAGCCGCAAGTGTCCATCTATCCAAATAGCAAAAACTTTGACCCCAAAGTACGGTTCAGGGCTTAGGGTTGCTATCGTAAGTCCAAAGCACACACTCTTGGGAAACATGGGCCCTCAAGGAACTGTAGCAGCCTACCCTAAACCCTAAACCCTGAACCCTAAACCCTGAACCCTAAACCCTGAACCCTAAACCCCCAAACCCTAAACCCTGAACCCTAAACCACCAAACCCTATACCCTAAACCCTAAACCGGCCCGGTCGCGCTCAGGATCCCACTGAACAACCACAGAGCTGTCACGGCACTTCGATGGATCGGCCGAGGAATGGGACAAATGCGCATCCATGAGCAGGTCTTCGAAACCCTCACCTAGGGTAAGGGTTGTTTGGTTTAGGGTTTCGGCTTTTGGTGCTTAGGGTTTCTTTAAGAGCGGATTTATGGTTCCGTCAAGGACTCCATGTAGGTCTTTGACTTTACGGGTTTGATTGACGGTAGCCTGCAGGGTTCTATACCCATAGGCTCCACTGTAGTTCCTTTTCGGGATTACCTTATAGGATCCGAACTATGCACCACATACGGGAACTACCATGGAGCCTATGGGTAGGTTTGAGGGTCTACGGCTTTGGCGATTTGCCTTGCCTTAGTCCCTAAACCCTAAACCCTAATTTCTTAGGGCTCGGGTTTCCGTAAGGGCTCGTTTGAAGGTTCTTTTGGGGCTTCCCTTGGGTCCCGTTTTCGGGTTCTAGAGGTTTTAGCTGCGGTTGATGAAATATAACCTGCATTACCCATAACAAGGAATGATAGGGTTAAGGGCTTAGGGTTTAGGGCACCCACAATAAGGAATATACCATAATTCCCATCGATTAGGGTCCTTCAGGTAATGCAGGTTTTTAGATCATCGACAGTATGGCTTTGGGGCTGTGGCTTAGGGTTTAGAGTCTAAAGTCTAGAGTACGTTTAGAGCTTAGGGTTTAGAACTGTGGGGCTTGGTTTGGGGACTTCACGGGTTCCTTGACAACGAAGAGTACCCTAAAAAGGGTGTAAGGTTCAATTATCATACAGGAGTTGGGGTTTAGGGTTTAGGGTTTGGTTTGCGGGACAGAGATTTACATTTAAGGGTCATTTGCTGTCATTTGGCTTCCAAGCCACGGGAAAGATGCAAAGCTAGAACTCTTGCTTGGTTCTTGTCCTTCATGGTCGTCCAGCCACATCGATAAGCCATCCAGACTGCACTAGGCTTGACCCATGTCATGCGAGTCGGTTTCCAAAGACCAGCTTCCATAGGAGCCTTGAATGAGTTGCCCTTAACAGCTGCATCAGCAATGGCATCGTTGTAGGCTTGGTAGACGATGATCCTCCTCTCGTCGTAGATGGCGCGAATCTGCCGGTACTGTGCCTCTGCATAGGCATCGGAGGGGTAGCCTTTGTCAAGGGATCTATCATCCCCATGTCTGATAGGCTCGCCTGGAGCACTAGGTGCAGATGAAGTCTTGAAGTACCTCTTCAGAACCTCCCCCACTTCTTTGCCCAGAAGTCTTCGCTTGACGAGATCATCTACAGTCCCTGAAGTACTCCCATGCTTCGCCAGCTCTGCACGTATACTAGTGGAGCTCAAGTCAGCAGTCTCTCCAGCACCCTTCCTGGTGACACCGCCCTGCTTCGCTTCGGCACGCACGCCGAAGACTTCGGTGTCTGGGCTGTGGTGATTCTCCACCATAGCCTCAGGCTCAATGCGGCACTACTTATAGACTTTGCCCAGAGCAGGTACTACTTGTATACTTGGAGTCTCAGGGATAGCCTACGATCTTTAGTGCCCCATCGGAAAGTCGGATTCCTGCTCGGAAAAAACACTCCCTGGTGCAGAATGACCAAAACAAAATCAAGATGCTAATTCCGAGCCCGGTAGCTTTCCCACATCTCTTCCAGCCCTCGAACTCTGCGGCAGAAACAGGCCACCCGCGATCCTTTGCCACAGCCTTGCAAAGCTCAGTGCGTGCAGCTGCAGTCATCCAGGGCTCCATCTGCTTCACTTTCTGTTTGACATAGCCTTGGCTGACTTCTGAACCCCTCCTAAAAGTTAAACTTTCAGGATCCTTACTAATAGAAACCCAAAAAGTTAAAGTCCTAAGAGCCAACCAGAAGAACACCAGGTAGCGGTCCGGGGCAACTGCAAAGTACCCGGCCGTCACGGAGTACCTGAAGCCCCACACTTCACAAACAAGCAGTTGTAAATAGGTTGTGATGCCTAAATTATACGAATTATATAGGATATATTTATATAACCCATACCTGGACCCCAAAGAACCTACCTCTTTAGGGCTCCTTATTATGAATTTCCTTATATGAGTCCTTAAAAAAGGAAGGTTTAGGTAATTGGTGTCAATAATACCCTTATGGAAGTAGGCCCCCAAAACCAGATTAAGGATGGTCTTTTGGGGCCCAATTCCATAATGGTAGTATGTATGGACCCTCTGGGATTAAAAAGATATACCCCATACTTGGTGTCACAGGTACTCGCCCCGAGATTCAATCTTCCGCTTGCAATCTTCCAGTGCTTGGATATGGCCTGCGTGAACTGGGCAGAAGCAGCCGTTGAAGACAACAATCGCCTCTTTGCGCGCCATGGCCGGGAGAACTTCCAGCTTGCTACTCCCAACCCTAAACCCTAAACCCTAAACCGCTGTAGAAGGGTGTCTGCGGACTAATGACTCCCTGCCTGCTTCTTGAACCAAAGCCTAAACCCTAAACCCTATCTGACCCCGTTTTGTGTTGATGATCTTGACGAGCTTCACTGCACCAAGGAAGAACGTTACTTGCTTGAATACCAGGAACCTGGGATCCTCCCTGATAGCTTTTGTGCTTTCTGTCGTGGCGGGCCCTAAACTGAACCCTACATCGAATTCCCAAGAGAGCGTAAACCCCTAAACCCTAAATCCCTAAACCGTAACCCCGGAACCTTATGAACCCTAAACTTGTAATCCCCACTTTCGGCAACAGTGGGTTAGCTGCACTTCCACTTCTGACCTCATTTGTTTCCGTTTGCGCTTCCACTCGGGATTTCGCTTCCGTTTCAACTTCCGCTTGCGTTTCCGGTTGGGTT
>CAJNJA010018136.1:0-10709 GCA_905231915.1 Symbiodinium necroappetens | reverse complement strand
GGGGGGGGGGGGGGGGGGTCAGGGTCGGGGGTGAGGTTTGAGGACGGGCGGAATGCTTTTCGGAACGCTTTTTGAGTGGGTTTATACTGGAGGGGAGCCATTTCTCCATCCGAAAAAGCATTCCAAAAAGCGCTCCGGGACCACCCCCCAACATAAAAGCGTTACGAAAAGCATTCCGGTACCACCCGGTGCTGCCGCCAGGTCAGAAAGGAGTTTGGGCGGAAGAGCGTCCTTGGACAACTCTGCCGGAGTTGCAGTGGTGTGGGCTGCCGCCAATCCCACCTGTGAAGACCATTCTAGATGCTGTGGTTTGCTGCTCCTTGACCCCTGAAGGCTTGTGCAACTTAGTCATGTCTTCTTACAGATCATACACCTAATGAAGTATTTGGAGGGTGCTATCCCAACATTCCCAACCATATATCCCAACCATATGTTTCAGTGCGAAGGCCGCTTGTGAGCTGCATTAAACCAGGAGGCAGCTTTTGGAATGCTTTCCACGGGCGCTTGGGAACACTGATCAGCTGAAACAGGAATTCAGCATGCTTTGCCCCAAGCTTTTCTGGAATGCTGCCAGAATGCTTTCGGGAACACAATTTAATTCTTCTTGGTGTTCCTTGTCTTTGGCCATCACGATCTTGTAACTCTAGTACAGTAACATGCCCCCTTCCGGCATATATGCCTTGAAACAACCTGCAATTCCTATCCAACAGATCTTGTGGGTAGTACATGTCAATTGAGTGTTCGGCTGTTGCCCCCAATGCGTATGCGTGGAAGTTGTAGGCGCAGTTGTCAGCACCACTTCCTGCAAGCAAAACATTTAGCAGCTTTCCGTAAAGATGCAACGGATGCGTCGCCAGGCTAGGCAAATTCGCTGTGACGAACTTCGCTCGACCCTTGCCTAAGTTCTACGACTGCATTGCGCCCACCCGGAGGAGCAGGGTGATTCTTTGGGGTACGTTGTTGCAGGACCTACGAAATCAATCGCACGGTGCTGCGGACGATAGCGTAATCGATCTAGAAGCTAGATTCTGCGATGCAAGTGGCGAGACTGTCCTACCACGATCACAGGCAAACTCATCAACATCCACTTGCTGTTGCATTTGTCGTGAGGCCATCTCTCCAAGCCGCCTCACTTACGTACGAGTCAAAGAAATCCGTCAAGAGTTCCCAACCCCAACAAGACTCATGCCACTTTCTCGGTGTAAAAGAAGCCAAGCTCTGCTCGAGCGTACTTCTAGAGAGTGTGCCCTGCTTCCCTGCTTCATGATCGGGACAAGAAGTGACAGGACGCAAGCAGATGGAGCAACTGACAAGAAGTGCAGAATCTGACACAGAACTCCAACAGGCTACACCAGAAGCGCTGCACTCGCTGCGGTTCTCGGCAAAACACTTTCGGAAACAACATCACCCTACCAAGTGCTGGGCCGTGATACTAATTATGGCACAATGACCGGAAGCAACATGCCAGGGCCAGGGAACACAGAACATGCACTGGCTCAACAATCCAACGAAACTATTCTAGACTAATATGCGAAGGAGGCAAAGAGGATGGCGCACACAACTGACTGTGCAGAGAATCGGGCCTGCTTCACCGGGTTCTGTGGCGAACCACGGAAAGCAACATCGAAGTACCTGAATGAGCTTGAGTGGGACTTGGGTAGCCTAACAGCAGCGAGAACTGTAAGAAAGTGATAGATAGAACATGCAAAGCTGCCCAAGCGCACCCAGCGAAACCGTCGAGGTGTCCATCTTTGGAAACCCTGAGCATGTCCGAAATCCATCTGAATAGAATAGCTGCTATGCGATTCCATGCGATATCAGAGTAGCCCAGCGCCTCATTGTGCACGATAGTGGTCTAGCGGCCTCTGGGGAGCTTCATGGCGCTTCGTGACCGAGCAGCAAGACCCGCCTTCAAATCCTCCACGGTGATTTTCAGCAAATCCATTTCAAGCACAGGACTTGCGGTTCCCGCCAACTGCTTCGGCCTCAGCAAGCATCCTTGACTTCACGCTCGATCAGAACCGAACGATGATTGACACATATTTGCACACCTGGCACCTGAACCTGGAAACCAAACGAGCTACTCGGTTGCTCGAAAAGTGAGCTGTGCATCTCTGGAAGCCTGAACGCAAATATCCATTGATTGAAGTTTGGATTGACCATACTGACAACATTGCACATGTCATGTCCAAGTCGGCAGCTGTCGCTTTTTTTCCAAAACTCACGCGCACTGGGGCAGAGACGAAAACTTCTCTGGATCCTCTTTCCCATCACTCTGTTGCATCGAAACCAGGCAGTATACTAGAGTTCGACTGTTGGCAGTACCAGCGTGTCTTCCATTCCTCGGTGATAGTCTGAGAGAACTCGGGTCCCTGCGAAAGGTTGACAAACATGCCAGTCTGTAAATAATACCTGATCCAGCCAGTGTCAGAATGCCTCCCTTCTGCACAAGTGAGACGACGCCCCACAGCTTCTCGACACACTTAACTTAAAGCAAGTAGCATGCGTTGCTCTGCAAGGAACTCTTCACGCATGCAGGAAAAGTCTGTACTGTACCACTGAACCATCGAGCCGTTGAAGTCCTCGAAGTGCCTCGGGAAGATGGCAAAAGTGCCGATGCGCACAAGTTCCTAGCCTAGCCAGAGATGACAAGTTCACAAGAACCCTCCAGGTCACGATGTGCCCCTTGAGCTTTGAGGCAGTGGCTGCCGCTCCCCATCAAAGGTTTGCTGCTTCTCACGGCACGCTTTGAACGGACCGACCGGTGCCAGGAAAAGCGTGGCATGCGAGGGGAAGAGGGCGCCACCTCTGCATGCCAGTATCAAGGGTTTGCGGACGTGAGCCCTTCCACAGTAATTCTCGGTTTTTGTATTTAGCTGGTCGAAGCGTGTTCCGCCTGGCTTGAGGAAGCGGTCGCGGGCGACCAAGACGCCTGCTCATCAGTTCAGCAATGCGCCGCAGCCCGCGTCGATTCAGAGCCAGCCGAGCAATGCCAGGGCCATCTCATTTTGGCCGAGGTGCTGTCCAGCATACTCTCTCTCAGCAAAAAATAACCCATCCATTCCTGGTTCGGGCACGTCCACGATTATGATTCACATGGCACAGCTTCTGTAGGTGCAGCTGGGCATCGCTAATAATGACGTCTACCATGCATGGCAGCGTCGCTGTTTCCTGATCATGCCACTCCATTCGCTGTGAACAGTATGGACCGTTGGATATATTGCAATCAAACATGGCAACTCTCTGTTAAAGAGACGCCAGGGCTCGATAGTCCCCTGGACAACATGAATGATATGGCTCAAACCTGGTCCAGAAAACAAGGAGCATCTCGGCAGCATCTTGGGACTTTGAAGGCCTTGTGCTTCCACAATTTTGCGACTTCGGACAGCCATGTCAGTGGCCTTTCTGTGCACCACGCTGACGGCATTCAGGTTGCATCCTAAACGATCGAAACCAGCCTCCACAGCGAAGACTTGCTTGGCCCCTGCTTTCGCTGCGAAGATTGACCTGGAGGTGATGGAAAGCATGATTGAACGCGGTCAAAGCAATGCAAAAGAGCTCTCCACTTAGCAGGCTGCAGTATGCAAGTTCCAGCACCTACATCAAGTACCTTGGTACAGTTCACACCAATGCGACATCGAAAGAGGCTGAGGCAGGCATCAGGTAACTACTTGCTCAGGTGAGTGCAACCTTGTCCTTGAAGCTGTCTCGATTCCGCCTAGTTTCAGGGAAACGGGCGCAAGCGAAAGGTTCAAGGCTCTTTGGTTTACCAAGACACGTTATGGCATCGAAATAAGATCCTGTGCGATGGACATCCTGCAGATCTGCTCGTGAACCCTGGGGCCGTTCCTAGGACCATGGCTGTTTCTCAGAGTACCTACGAGCTGCCTGTAAGCCCGGTCCTCGAGCATGTCCATCTGATGATACAGGTAGGCATACTCGCAAAAGTAATTTGCATTGTCCTTTCTGGGTGCCAACTGTGCTTGTGGGGGAGAATCGCCAATGCCAGCGCATGCCCGTGCAGTGAAGTTGCAGTTTCGTCCGGTGGCTTCCCATCTTTCACTGCGACACCTGTAACAACATCAGGGCCGGGACTGCAGCAAACGACTCGAATAGGCGTTGAGCCGGACAAAGAGTGACGAGGAGCACGGTAGAACGCAAGGATACGTATGGCATTCAAAATTCGTCCAATGGACACTCGGAGCCGTGAAAATCCTGCTGGCTATGCCTGCAAAGGCAACGCTTGCAAAACAAAGCCCGGTGTATGACAAAGCGATTCGTCACCATTCACAGAGACGAGCGTGAAGAAGCAGCGCCTAAGGCTAGGAGAAGCCAAGAGAGAGGAAGAGGGGAAGGGACCCTTGAAAAAAGAACCTTAACATTCGGACCCCCCACCAACAACATACTATGCAAAATTCCGACATCGTCTCTCGTGATAGGGATTCCTCTGTAATACTGGGCTCAAGTCCAGCCAGACCACGACCTCCAAACCATCCGCACCTAGTCCAGGCCCGTCGGCAGCTTCAGCATAGCCATCAGACATGCTTAGAGCATTACAAGCTTTCACAGGGCTTCGGGTCTAGAGTCTAGGACAAATGCTGGAACGATGTTCGCGACACCTCCAGTGCTAGGGGCTGTGCTGCAGCAGCTCGACTTGCATACAGGACCACACATGTGGTAAGTCGCACTTGACGTGAAGTTACGGCGCCTGTCATCACCTCGTCTTCTTGTAACACAACGGACATGTTGTAACGGCGCCCGACATGCCATCAAGTAAGGTGAGTTCGTGCCCCAGCACTCCACCGAAAGTGCACGTGACCCCACTGGCCAACGACAGTCTGCATCTGCAGATCTTCTTTTTCACCAGTGCATCTTCTGCACGATACAGGCAGCTACCAGAACTCGGCAGAACTGCAGATCTTGCCGAGTCTGCAACCTGCGAGACTTGAGGCTTTTGGCATCGCATCCACTGGGCTCACCGGGGCCGATCAGATGCCAGACGCAGAGCGCAGCTCCGAAGCGGCCCGGGGCCCTGGTCGGGACCGAGATGGGACGCGGGCGGACGACGCGGACGCGGAGGGACTCTGAGGAAAGCAGGAAAGCTCAAGGCCGCCAGGGCGCCAGGGCACGGCTGCGGGGCTTCGCGCAGTTCCGGATCGTAAGTGCCAAGCGCTGGTCTGGACCCTGTCCTACTGATTTCGTGGAACTCGCCAAACACGAGCCGTCCCCCTGCAAAGGAACGTCGCAAGCAGCATGCAGCGAACCCCGGAAATTCCCATGTTCATGTGGGCTGCAAGGCCTCTCTGGATATTGAATCTCCACCTCGGCATTCTGACTTGCAATTTGCTGCGAGTGTCCGAAGGTGATTCCAGGTGCAAAGCTAGTTCAGCTGCGTGGTGAAGGTCGAAAGGTATGTACAGCGGCCGTGGCAACTCTGGCGGTGGCCTGGCGAAGGACTCTTTGCACAGTCCGGAGGCTAAGGACTCGAGATGTCAGCCCGAGCCTCGGATCGTAGCGCAGGATAACACCTCCATCTCTCGTGTAACCTGGGCGCTGTGTAGGCACGGGTCTGCCCGTCATGCGGAAACCAATGTGGCGTACCGAAGGCTCGGGGCGAATCTTGAGACTCGTTGCCGACTGACGGCCCGGATTCCTTCGCTCGAGGTGGTGGCAAACTCTTTCTGAATCCACGGTCTGCTGTCGGCGGCAGACGGTGATGCCTGCGATTGGCCGCGTCTCCGGACAATGGCACGAACCTCACACCGGCCAGGTTCAGATCAGAGTCTTTCTAGAGCTTGGATTGGACGCCCTCACGAGTTCTAAGCAGCAGACATCAACGCGGCAAAGCGGGCAGGTCACGTTCCGTGACAGCCACGATCGAACACAATCTTCGTGGAAAGTGTGGCGTGCAGCACAAGGGAGTTGCAAACCATCCTGCACGCACTCGGGCGGGTGTGTGTGTGTGTGTGCTTAGCAACACTAGCCGATCTCTCGTCAGCTTGAGAACTACGAACCATGAAAGCAGGCGTGCCTCGTCAGACGAGAGGGATGACAAACATATCGCACATTCGGCTGCTTCAGTGCCTCGCCACCGGACAAGCTTTCTAAAGTCAGCATCGTTGAAGCGCTCCACCGACGGGACTGCAGATTCCTTCAGGCGTTCCAACTGGTACCACTCTCCGTCTGGCATGACATTCAATCTTCGGGCTCCTCGTCTAAACTGGCGCCGAGACCAGCTTCCAGTTCAGACCGGCGCGCGTCGAGGCGATGGAAATAATCCTCCAGATCGTCTAGCACCTGAAAGCGCGACCAAATTGCAGCTGGATAGTGCCAGGCTGGATTACTAAGAAACTGAATAATGCAAGGAAGCATTGGCTGGAGGTGCAGGAGGATGATCAGATTGCCCCGGGAGTCGTGATGCCGCGATTGGCTCGTCGGCTTCCTTATTGAGCCCGTTCGCCGATACTGCAACAAAACGAACCAGCAATTCTGAAGGGGCATTACCATGAAAAGCTTGCAGCCAAGGCTCGCTATCCGAAGTGTCTATGTGGTCAAATCGGGAATAGTCAATCTGCATGTGTCTACTGGTCTACTGAGTCTACTGCTTTCGGCGAAGCTAGCCTTCGTGGGTGGGGCAGGCCCTGGGCGGCCTCTGCCTGTGCTGCGGGCGAGGGTGACTTGGCTTCTGCACGATGGAGTAGACAGGCCCGGGGACAAAAAACATTCACGGCAGAGAATCAACGGCCGCCTAATTTAAGGGCATAACAAGAACTGCCTTGTTGAGCCTTACGCTCCAAGCCAGCAAGAAGTAGTGAGAGTCAAGTGACTCAAGCATTCGCTCATAATTAGATCTCCAAATCGGCGAACCACACGGCTCTAGCATTCCATGTCTTGCTTGGGACAAGATCTTCAGCAATCCCTTCTTGTCTGCACTGCGACCTCGTGGTTGTGACGTATGCTCGGTTCGAGTGAGAAATACCGTGCGCTTTGGGATAGCTCGGATAGTCTGTCATGATACCTTCCCACACGTTCGTTGCTGTGGATTTGGCCCGGGTGCAGCGACCAAACTCTGGCAAGCAATGACGACTTAGTTGCCCAGTTCTCGTGGCTGCAAAGATCACCCGACCGAGACCCTAACAGCCTTCGCACCCTTTTTCCCTGAACCCAGGTTCAAGGACGTCCTCATCGCGCGTGTCTAGCCATCCGTGGCGACGGGCACCGGTACCTTCGCAGCTTCGCACTGTCTGGGTCTGGGCTGTTTCCAAAAGGCGGTCGAGATGAACATCAGCAGCCCGAACCGGTCCGCAAACGCCAGTCACAGACATAACGGTAATTGCGCTGCTTCGCGGAGGTAGCAGACATTGGTCTCTTCACACCATCACCGCGACATCGATCCGACACGGAGGCGCGTGGAACAGTCGAGTTTAGCGACTCGAAGGAAATCTCGGATCACCTCTGCGGACTTGGCCAGAGAAGTCTTCGTAGTCTATCTTCGCTTCGAAAGAAAATCAGTTCCTCCTCCAACTCCGAACTGAGCGCGTCGCTTGCTGTGGTGCAGTTCTCACATCGGGTTTTCCCTCCAGACCCAACGAAGTCGATGTAGTGGTTCGCTCGAAGCAGCTCTGCATCTACGGCAACGAGACGGGCACCTGGACGCGGAACAGCGAAGTGGGGACCTACTTCAAGGACGTTGTCGGGATTAAGCACCAGTGTGTGCGATATCATATCCTTGGCAGGCCCTCTCATTCGATAGGACAGCAGTGTCTCACCCTTTGGATGGTCTCCCTGCATATACTGCACTTCTGACAGTTGTAAGGCAGCGACATCGTGTCGATCCGGCTCTAGGCTTTCGAAAACAGTCTTTACAGCAATCGCACGCTGCGAGCTGTTTGCAGCCCACAGGTAGGTATCGAGGCCGGGAAGCATCGCAATCCAGTCGACCTGGCCTTTCAGCAGCATTGCACAGTGCGAGTTCGACTGGATCGCAAGCAAATTCTTGTTGTGCTTTCCCAGTGTGCTCGACACTTCGGGCATTGCGCTCTCGGACCAACGCGGGAAGTAAGTCACCTGCGGGTCACGCATTAAGTTTGGCTCAACTTCTCCGAAGGAGCCGTCGTCGTCGTAGAGGACAAAACGGTCCACGCCTGCCAGTCGGTGAAAGTTGAGCCAATCCCGAATCAGGAACGGGAAGCCAGAATCAGACAACAGGCCACCAAGATCGTAGTGGATGCGTAGGCACACCGCCAGCATCATGCGTTTCTTGTCGTAAACGCCGTCGCCGTCGCTGCCAGTGCAAATTGGCACGGGAAGCTCCACACCGTGTGTTTCGGAGAATAGCCTTAGCATGAAGGGCTCCGCAGGCCGAAGCCGCAGGACAGCAGGCACTGGGCAAAGCAATGTTAAAGCAAAGCCCATGATCGAGATAGGGACAGCCGGGACATCCCACACAAGGTCATCGCCAGCGAAACTACACTGCCAGGGGTACAGTGCCACATGCGGCTGAGACAACAGGTGGCCAGCCTTTTCGTGCACACCTGGGAAGCAGTCATCCATACTGGAGGTAAAAACCACCACCTCCACCTCTGCTTCGCTGTCTGTGAGGCGATGTCCTGGGACCACGAGGGCCTGGCCTAGAACGTGGAAAAGCAGGTCGCCGTGTCTCCCACGGGTCACCTCCCCCTTCCCAGCACAAGAGTGCTCTGATGCCTGCACCGTGTCCTGCACAGCCTGCACGCCCGTCTCTTGCTTGGATGCTTGGTGATCTTCCAAATCCAGACTGCAGAGCCAAGAGAACCACGAGAAGTCGAGGTCTGCAAACAGCCGTGCTACTTCAGCTGGTGGATCTGCCTCGGCCGACTGGCACCAAGGGCTGGTGACCTTGAACTTGACACCGAAGTCCTCGGCAATCTCCTGCTGCAGAGTCCGCAGAAGCAGCCGCACGCTGGGTCCCCAAATTGGGTCCTCGGAGTGGGCTTTGCATCTTTGCGCCTCTACAGCTTACCAATCCCCATCCGGATCCATTGGAGCTTTGTTGGCCACCCGCCTAGCTGTCTGCCTATGCCGTGCCGCAGGTCTGAACTTATTATTAACAAATCTCCCGGCGAAGAGGGCAGGATGCTCAATGCGCAGGTTCAAGTTGTTTTGTTTGGTGGTTGAAATACCGCCCACACATTCACGGCTTCGGATTCGAGGTTTCGTTCAGGCTCGCGCTGCACTTCCGGAGGTTCCACGAGGCTCAAGTAAACAGCCTGGTCTCCAGTAGAAAGACTAAGACGACTTAGACTATCAAGATCACCAGCCAAAGAGGATGGCTCAGAACCTTGCAGAGCAAGGTCTGGAAAGCCTGACGCCTCTGCTTGATGCCAAGGAGGCAGCGTTTCACCTGAGCGTCTCACCTGATGTCCACCTCAAGACTAAGGCGGCATCCGGGTCTTTCGGCACCCTATCTTCATTTAATTATTAATTCTTGACGAACGCCTTGCCACAAATACCTGTTGACACCGGAAAACCCTCAGGCTTCCCATTCAGCTTTGAACAAATCAGAACGACCCTAGCCTGTGCTCGATGAGAAGATATCTAGAGCACGGCGCGCATCTGCAAACTGAGGCCATGTCATCTCCATCCATTAAGAAATCCCCGAAAATGCCTTCCACCAACAGCGTGTGGTAAGTGAATGCGGCGACCTCCGTGCTCTCCTGGGAGTCCTCGTTGGCCCATTCCCATGTGGAGAGAATTCCTCTCTCCACGAAAGAGCACCTGTCTTTCACAATGTGCAAATCCGTACAAACGAACGAAGCCAGCAAGGTTTCGATGGGAACTCTTGACAGACAACTGGATGACGAAAGCAAGGCTTTGGCAATGGCCAGGAGGTTCAGTTGCTCTTTGTGTCCTTGTTGTTTTATGTGTTCGTCGCCCCCAAGAAATCGTTTCCGCATGCTACCGCTGCCACGAATGCTTGTGGTCAGATTATCCAGATCAGTTATCAGTACTGCATGGTATCAATCTGATAGATGCCGCATAACACAAACGACCTGCTACAGTTTTGTTCGTGCTTTTCCCTTGATGTGGAAATGTCGATTACAGGAAAGCAGCATGTGCAAGTACAAGCATCCAATTCGCACGTACTCTGATTATCCTGCAGGTCCTCATGGGTGACCTGTGTGGGAACACGATCGAAAGCTTTTCGGTTATGCAGACAAGGATCAGCGGTGAAAGTGTGGGAGAAGAGGCGAGCTGGTTCCACCGAGCTTCATCCAATCTCTAAGACGCAACACCAAGAATGCAATTCAGACCGCTCTACCAAATAAAGTGCCAAGACTTCGCAATTCCAACTCCAAAGTTTCAAGAAATCCGACATGTCGCCCGTCTTTGCGGTTCTGGTATTGCTGCTATTCTGCTGACTGCTACAGCTATAGTTCTTTACCACCAGCACCACTATATACCACCACCACCACCACCACCACAACGACTACGACGACGAAGACGAGGACGAGGACGAGGACGAGGACGAGGACGAGGACGAGGACGAGGAGTAGTAGTAGTAGTAGTAGTAGTAGTAGTCGTAGTAGTAGTAGTAGTAGTAGTAGCAGGACTAGCAGGAGTAGTAGTAGTAGTCGTAGTAGTAGTATCAGTAGTAGTAGTAGTAGTAGTAGTAGTAGCAGTAGTAGTAGTAGTAGTAGTAGTAGCATGTGAGTGCACATACATGTGTC
>CAJNJA010018135.1:0-10710 GCA_905231915.1 Symbiodinium necroappetens | reverse complement strand
AATTAGTTAATTTAATATCATTTTATATATTATCTTATTAACTTAATTATTTATTATCACTAAATCAATTATTTTCGTAAATTTATTCATTAAATAATATATCTTTTTTCATAAAATTTAGTTATTAAATAATATATCTCTTTTCGTAAATATAAAGAATTTATTTAATTTCAAAAAAATAATTCATTCAGTTCCTATTTTTTCTTAATTCGAGTATATTTTATCACTTCAATTATTTATTTTTTTTCTAAATTAGAAAATTTTAATAAACCGTTTTAAAATATTTTTTATTTTTAACTAAGAATAATAAGATCATAATTATAAGTTGTTTCAAGATAATGCAATCAAATTCGATTCATTATCAGATTTATTTGCTCTATAATTTTTTATCGCCATTTTTTAATTTGAAAATAATTATTATAATATTAATGTATGAATATTATTTATTCTATATTATTTTCTTCAGATATTTGTTCGATAAAAACAATATTATCTTCTCTCTTTTTGCAATCATAAGTAAATATAGATCTTTATCAATTTCGTTATCAATCTATCTTTTTCTTATTCTGAAATCCAAAGTGATGCCTTATTATGATTTCTGGTCTTCCTTATCAAAATTTGTAGAATAATCGTTTGATTTATGTATCTTCCTTTTGGTTCATCTATAAGCTTGACGGGTCATTGCGTGTAGATTTCCGCAACATTTGCATCGTGCCATTCAGTAGCGCTGCCTGTGCCAGCGAATCAGGCTCCGCAGTTGATGCAATCCGCTCGGCGCCAGGCAAGTTCCCCCAAAATACCGGAAACGAAGCTTTGCGTCTCGCAATGTGCCACACAACAATTTGGAAGGAGCTTGTTCGGCCTATGTTGAAAACCCCTCCTCGTGGTAGCCTGCCTACCCCATGAGGCTCGTAGCTCGTAGACAAATCTTCTTCCAGGCAAAGAATCCAGTGCTTAGGCTTTGGCTCGACTCGGACTGAGACCCCCGCTTTGAAGCATAGGCAGAAGGTGGTGGTGGAGTGTAGGGCCGTTTCCTGTGGCGCGATGATCCCGCCGAACGGGAAGAGCGCAGCTTTTAGGAGCCGTTTCGAACCCAATGCTACCTGTCATGGCTCGCCTCTGGCATGCAACGACTATGGTCTGCGTGCATCCGAGATGCTGCCCTTGCCCGCGGTCATCACCCCTGTCACCGCCTCGGAGGACATCTGTTTCTGGTGTCAATGATTTTGGAATTTAGATTTTACGGATCATGGCGGGCCCCAGGTCTGGAGGCGTTGCAGGCAGGAACATGTCTTGAAGCTGAGACGATGAGCATGACTTGACCTTCAAGAAACCCACCTGGATTCGAGAGGCTTGTGTAACCGAGGCTATGAGCACAGAGAAAGGAGCCCAAAAGGTTTGCTATGCGGAGGCATGCGAGTACACTCCAAGACGAGTGCGAGCTAGACTGCAACACTGAGGCTGCAAATCCGGGACCCCGGACCTCGACTATACCCTCCTGGCACAGCAAGGGATGCCAGAAGGTGGTCAGGGATCGAAGCAGAAACATGCAAAGAGGCACCGCCATAACCTCTCGAGCCACCACCGCTTTGGCCTGGCGAGATTCTGGTCACACTTGGGTCGCAGGAGCTTAGGATGCTTCGATCCCTGGCCGAGGCCCCAGCCGTAAGAATTCCGTGGCGGATTGCCGCCTCGGCCTCGCAACGCAGCAAAGCCTTTTGAAAGACAACTCAAATCCTACAAACCTCTGTCAGTCCAGGGCATTTCAACAGATCACTCTACAAGCTGAAATGCCCACACTACAAAGCAAAACACAAGCCACATACTGCCGACTGTAAACCCGGAAAACCATCATCAGCCGTGATCCACAACGAGAGAGCCTGCAATGATTTCGCAGCAAGTGCAGTCTCGATAGTTTGGATGCGCTTCAGCGGCAGATCAGTTCACACCAGGCTCAAACTTTGCACCACACACATCCTCTTGGGACACTGCTTCCCCCACCACCACCGCCGCCGCCGCCGCCTCGCCACTCCTGGTGGTGAGGCACGTGGACTGGGGTTAAGAAGGGCAAAGGCGATCTCGTAGGCTGTCGGGGGCAGAAGGTCTGAAGACCGCTTGGGGTGCACCTAGCGGGATGGGGAAACTCACAGTTTGGGCCCCGGTGCGGGCACTTTGGCGGCTTCGGCTGCCTGTGACTTCTTTAGGACTCGCAACTTCTGACTTCTGTGGCCAAATTAACTTTAGCTGAAGTCGCCGACTGAACAGGAGAGGCTTCAGGAAAATCCCGGGCTGTCGGAACTTCTCAGTCTCGAAGAAGCCTGACCAATGATACGTTGCTGCAGCTGCTTGAGCCTAAGATTTCTGTTCCGTCCTGGCGGCCGCCGGATCTGTTGTCGTCGCGCCTTGCCACAGTATCGACTTGTAGCAGATTCCCGACCAGAGGGGGCAATGCTCCAGCCCAGGGCCGCTGCGAGCCATAGCCGCTGCGTCCTCCTCCAGCCTAGGGCGGGCTTCAGACTTCTTGTGTTTCTCTGAAGCTGTTCCAGAGTCGAGGCAGGTATCACTGGCCGGAAGAGCCGGTCCCATCCCTTAACAGTTCTACACAACTCCGCAGAGTACAGCTCTGGGTCCTGCAAGCGGTGCTGCTGCTGCAGGCCTTTCTTCACCTCTGAATAGCTCCCGTATTGAAACTTCTCTGACGAGGTTGCCCGCCTTCAGGAACCAGACTAATATGAAACATTTTGCCAGCGGCTCCGGGATTCAATGGCCCACAACTCCCGGAACACCTGGACCTGTGGCCGCTTGGACCATCAACCACAAACTGCCTGTTACCCGGCCTGCCCACAAGAATCACAAGACAGCAAGAACCTTTCTTGTGCTCGCCCGCTACCAAAAACAAACGCGTGAAGTAGGACGAAATGCGGCCGAGAGGAACGTAGCCGCTCTGCGGTGGAGGAGGGGGGCGCGAGTAGCCAGACTTGCCCTTCAGGCCGCCAGGTGTTGAGGGTTTCGTACACCAACATATAGGTACAGGTACAGCTTCAAATATGGATCTTGAAAATGCCTTACACTATAGGGACATGTGCATGTGCATGTACACATACATATAAATACGTATGTGTATATAGATAGATATATATATATATACGCACAGATCTATAAATAAATATAAATATGTGTATATATATATATATTTATTTATATATAGAGAGAGAGGGGGAGCAACAGACATAAACTTCTAAGAGCGCTGTCTCTGTTGGTATGTGTGGGTGTGTGTGTGTGTATTATGATTATGATGCATCTATCGTCGCGAAAGCCTGCTCCAAAAGAGCTCGTAAGCGGCCTCGTGGTCCCGGTCCCAGTTCTGGCGGCCACCCTTCGGCGCCGCCGCGGGGCGGCCCTTGTTGCCCTGCCCGTCGGGGTACATCAGAAGATGGAAGCACAGTTTAAGCGGGTTTGGGAATTTCCTGCTTGCGACATCGCGCACAACCGTGGACGTTAGCACTTGGCATAAACGTAGGTGCTTAGCACAGAATACAATGGAATTGAAAAAGCCAGTTAATGCCGACAAGTACAGTCGCAAGAACCTAGCAAGCTAAAATCCACCGCTCTTGTTCGTCTAGAAGGTTGAAACAGAGTGGCCCAGAGACAGGTTGAAAGCTCAGTTTCACTGCCGTGCTCCGGCTACAGATCCGCACTGCCCCAAACAGAAAGGACACCGCAGCTGCCTGCCACAGCTTTGTTTATGCCGACAATCTAAGCTGCTGAAGCCCTGAAGCGCTTGGCCCGTTGCTGCGTCGCCTCGTACTTGCCACCTTTTTTGCCACCTTTCTCGTGCCCTTTGCCTCGATCGCTGGCTTCTGGCCTGGCTGTGCAGTGCTTGGAAGCCGCGAACCCGGAAGGGCTGAGATGCGACGCTCCCATCAAATATGGAGGAGCCCTCCCCTATCAGAGAGGATCTTCACCCGAGGATCTCATCAACAGCAGTCCCCAACAAAAAGCTCCAACACACAAGTAAGCGCAAGAAGTTACATCTCATGGACGCCACGAAATGATGCCGGCACAGATGGTACTCTGTCCGCTGAGCATATCAACCCGCCTGCAGAGGAGAACATAGCGCTCACTTGGGACGCATGCGTCTACAGTGAATCGAAAGCCTGGAAAGCCAGAGCTTCAAATCGAAAAGCACAACCCTGCCGCAGAACCTGCGAATCGAGTCAGCCAGCATGAACCCTGCAACCAGAGAAGCGAAAGAAAGTCCATGTACACGCGGGCTTGTGTACAACCAGGCTGGGCTGTACGTTCGAGGCGGTGGTGCCTGGGACGATTGAGCAGGTCCTCTGCGAAGGCTTGTTCTTAGACCTTTAAAGTAGCAGCCTTTTCGCGCCCCAACAGGTGGCAAGGCGAGGTCTGAAGTACTATGCAAATCTTCTGGTTTGAGCTCCTGTGAATGTAGTTCCAGCTCAGTGGTGCATTTCCGGTGGACTTGCAGCAAATTGCAGCAAATTAGTGGTCTTGCCACCCTTCAAAAAACTGCTGACAATCATCTCGAAGCAGGTAAAGGAGAGCCTATATTGCAAGAAGACCACCAAAGAAGTTTACACTTGTGTCCGAAGCCTATAGGCCAACATCATCTGTCAGAAGCGGATCCTACGACTTGCAACCCTAGGTGGCAAGGACCGTCCGCACTGAATGCATGGCGCCTGAAACTGAAAGTTTGCCACCCTTCCCGACAGCAGGAAGCTGCACATGGAACTGCCCGAGGTCCGGACAGGTCTCTGAAACTTCAGAACTGCAGTTTCGTCGCCGGCATCTATGCAGCCTTCCGGTTGCAGCACTCCACAGCAGGATTGCCCACTAGGCTTCTGACCCGGAGTTGGCGTCAACTTTTTCACTATGATCTCCACTGGATCTAAACTTAAACCCGAAAGCACCCACAACGTGAAAACCCTAAACATGCCCCAAACCTAAACCCCCGGATCAGAAAAGCCTTAACCCTGAATCTGGTTTCTCAAGCTCTCCGAGTGCCGAAGGCACTGACTACCGATTACAAAAGTAGAAGCATGACAATATAATATAGTACTACCAGCACGCGTGCCGGTAGTGCACAGGCTTGAGGCCGAAAGATCTTCGAAGCTGGGCCGAGACTCGCTCTCAGCTTGGCCAGCAAGCCGGGTCGCCCGAGCCCGCTCCAGAAGGAAATTCTAAGCTAAGAAAGGCTAAAGCCCCTAGAAGTAGCGCCTTTCCCCGCAAACCCAAACTACTCTCAAACTGAAACCCCACATCTGACTTGCCAAGGCCGTATAGACGAGGCTTGCCACGAAAACGATCCAAGCCATGGCACTTCAGTTTGAAAGGCATCTTCACTGGCCAGAGAGCCGAAACCGAAACCAGCGGATTCGCTCCTGCCCTTAGCCATCTCGGCATCTCTGGGTCATCGACGCTGTCTGTCCCGCCGGTGCTCCTCCGCAAGGCGGAGGAACTTGTCCAGCGGCTCCTGAGCTTGGAAGTCGGAGTTCAGCGCGGACAAAAGGCTACACACAAGTCCCCGAAGACGAGTCGGCCCTTATCCTCTTCACCCCATCCCCGATCTCCTCCACAGGCATCGTCGCTTCCAGAAGCTGCGTCTCTTTGCTGATGGAAACGGAATCCTGCAATGGTGGGAAATCTGCAGCTTTCCTCTTGGGTTCTGGGCACGGATGGCACTTTGGAGCTCCCTTGGAGCTCCCTTGGAGCTCACGGTGGTAAGTGGTAAGTGCTTGGAGCGGGGTGCTCAGGGCTCGCTGCCCTGGCCTCGCCCACAGCCTGAGCTCGAACTTCCCGAAAAAGCTTTTCTTGCGAGCCCTCGCATTAACATCATGAACAGCCCCCGACCGATGTCCTTTATTAAAGCTATCAGCTCTTCGTTCGTCTGCACGCCGAACATCTTCAGCTGCAGGCTTCTCCTGAAGTACCTGTTGACGAACTTGGGGCTTGATGCTTTTTTCGGGGAGCTAACGCACGAATGCCCCTTTGCCCTTTCTCGAAGACATACCTGGCAAGTGTCCTCAGCCTCGATTAGCCTCGATTCACAGTGCCTAGTTGCTGAGTCCCTTCGATTCTGGCCGGATCATATGAACCCAAGCAAAATTGGAGGCAACCCACTCACCTACTAAGGTCAAGTCAGATTTTCGGGATTGGAGGAGCGGTGAGCTCACAGGTCTCAGTCCGGAAATGAAATCCGCTCTCGAGGCTGCCGGGCCGAAACCATGAAAGCCAGGACTCGTCCTTGAATCATATTGGGGGATCCGATATGTGCATGAGGGATATTCCTCAAGCCAAGCTGCAGCTCAAGAACTCCCCAAGCAATTGAGCCTTCGGCCCCGGGTTCTTGGAATCAGGGCTCCGTATCCCGTAGAAAGCCTGCGAAAAGGGCCCTGCTCCTGGAGATCCTCACTGAGGCTGCCCACTTGTGGAAGTAGAACTCCAGGTGACGCTCGTGAAAGCTCGGCCTGACACCGTGGCACCGTAGGGGGCAAAGAGAGGCATCGGGATCCAGCGCGTCACACCCCCCCCCCTCCCCCGGAGTTTGGGATCCGTCTGTCGTGGAGTTGAACCTCTTGCCATGGGAGCTTGGGACAGAAGGCCTTCCGGCTGAGGAACGCTTGACTTAGGCCGGATGAAACGTGGATCCTTGTCGAATAGGGGCTTCTGCCAATCATCTCTAGACGATCCTCACGCCCCGAACCCGAATCAGGGGAGACCTCATCCTGAGCCGGAGCGCAGGCCTGTCTTCATCTGCGACGTCATGCTTAAAGGCATGCACCAGCAGATGCAGCCTGAGAGGCTGTCGCTGGGACTCACTGGCCTTGCTACGAAGACGTCTTAAGCCTCGGATGTGGGGCTTCGAAGTCCGGCACTGGGCCCTCTAAGAACTCTTAGCTGCTTTGGGGACAGCACAGCGCCTAGGGCCGTACCCGAGGTGCCGGCTCGTATCTAAGGCTGAGGAGGACCCAGTCCTTGTAATTTGGAAGCCAAGATCGAAGGCACTCTCTGAGTAGAGCGAAGCTTGAGCTTCTCATACTTAGCTCCGTGCGCCTCCAAAGGAAACGAGTTGTTCACGGCTGGGGGCACATTTACCAACTCACAAAACCTTACCTCGTATGACAAGCTCATGCCGAAGGGCGAGTGTTGCAAAGACTGGGCGTAGAGTCTTTACACAGGCCGAGATGTCAGGTCTTTCTCTGGCCCACGACTCGCAACCGAAGCCTACTGTCCTCGTACACGAAGCTGAGGAAAAGTGGGCGACCATCGCCGATGTCCATGACCTTCCACCAACTTAAGCGGCAAGACAGTGAAACAGAAGGGCGACCAATGCCCTGAGTGTCTAAAGATGTCTAAAGTCCTAAACCTCGAAATCCTATTCTTGCGATGCAAGGTGCATCTTCGACACCGAAGACATCCAAGTCCTCGTCATTCACCTGGAAGTGAGACCAACTTGCCATCGCAAGCTCACTTCGGAGGCAAAGCTACGGCTTAAAACCTGCATGGCACTAAATCCTAGCATTTCTGCCGTTCCATCTTCGTAGCAGATTGCGAAGCCAGCCATGTATTGCCCGTCCTCCGCTTGGCCCTCAGGGGCGCCGCCCTCGTCACCTCGAAGATTTCTTGGACTTCACCGGTTTGCAGGTTCTCGGTTTCGGCTAAAGCGTTCCCAAGCTCGAAAGGGTGGGATCTGAGGTTGGCCAGTAGCAGATCGAGACTTGAGGTTGGATCACGATAGCATCAGCATGGGCCTCGAGATCTCGAGATTTTGAAGATTCAAATTTAGCACCCGAAGTTTGTGCATTGAAGTAGCGGCCCCCCGCTGGACACTGACTCAGAGGACAACCGAAAACTGAGGACAATGGCCTTCCTTCATTTCGGCATCATTGCCTGGATCCGCAGATACCTTGCATGCGATGCAGATGGCATGGCCAGCGTAAAGGTTCCAGAGTTCTAGTCCGCATTGAATGTCAGTGTGAGCAGTACCGCGTACGTCTCCCTGCTGCCTAGATCAACCGAAGTATTGCACACAGATGCATGTATGTATGTATGTATGTATGTATGCATGCATGTATGTATGTATGTATATATGTATGTAAGTTTGTATATGCACATACGCATACACATACATGCCCACGTATACACACACACATACATACATACATACATACAGACATACAGACATACAGACATACAGACATACATACAGACAGACAGACAGACATGCAGACATACCGACATGCGGACATACGGACATACATACACACGATGGGGTGGTTTGGTGAGGGCAGCATCGACGGAGGCACGAGCCTGGCCTAACAAAGAGGCGGACCCTCGGCGCAAGATCTAAGGGCCAGCCCCGGCAACACAACGAACAGCGACAAGCACCACTTTACTGAAAAGCGAAAGTGTTCGCTTGGACTCTGGGACGTTCTTCTCTCCCATCCCGAAAGTCTTGGAGCGGTTTCTGGTCTGCGAACATGGGCCCTCACAGGTCCCCGCTCGCAGCCTTCGTTCTATACGAACAGCGCGACTCACGGACGGGAGTGATGGGTATCGAAAAACCTTTCACACACTAGGGCCTTGGAGCTTCGGCTTCAGAGGGCGTTCCTGCGAACTCGAACTGCGAACTGTACGAAATAGAAGTTTACACGAAGACGTCGCAATGCCTGTCACTCTTTGCACACGTGCAAAACTCAAGAATCATCAAGAACCAACAGCGCGAAACGACGGCGAGATAAATGGCATGAGGGTGGTAGAACTGTTGTTTCCGGTGGCAACCTTGCGGTGGGCAACCGGAGTAGACCCTACCCCTGCCAACCCCGTGTTGCCATCGTGGAAGTCGAGGCATCGTGGAAGGATGGCACTGTCACTGCGCGTTGGTCCAGACTTGCTGATGGAAGAGGTACTCGATGAGGAGACCCTCCCCGCCTCAGCCCTTAGTGCCGCCTCCGGGTCCTGAACCACCACCCAGCGATAGAGAATCCCCAGCACGTACCCCGAGGACATACATACATACATGCATCCACCCATGCATGGATGCATACACACAGACAGACAGACATATGCATATATACCAACTTCGCTTGGTTCTAGACGAATGTATGGTTCCTACTAACATACACACGTGTGTTTGTACGTATGTGCAAATCTGTCTGAGTCCGAGCTCAATGATGGAAAGGATTCCATCTCGTCACCGAAACCAAGGGCAAAGCAACCCAGCCAACTCAGCACATATGAGTGGTCTCTCGGCCGGGGGCCTCCTTGCGGGGCCTCTTTCGGAACTCGCCTTTCCGAACGGCCTGCGCTTGCGCTGAGTGTGTCGCTTCAGGCTGGAGGCCTTCGGGCCATTCGGGGCGAAGATGAAAACTAAAACAAGACAAGACACAGACAAACAAGAACTGCATCTTCCATTTTTTCGGACAGCGCCATTCAGCTGAGGATATGAGTTCCAACCCAAGGCAATGCACTTGGTTTCTCTTTCTTGTACAACTCGTGAAGATATTCCGGGAACTGGGTCAAAAATTTCGGGGATTTCGCAGTTGTGTTGGCTGAGTGGGCACTGCAGGGCAAGCTTCGTTTAGAGGTGCTCCAGCTGACAGCTTGACATGATAGACAGGGCTTCTGATCTTATCCACTTCTCCGGTCCTGGCCTCCCGGATCTCGCTCTGCTTCCGCTTCCACTCCTGGTACTGATGCTGCCATCGCTCCTGGCTACACAACAGGATGGACACAAGGAGGATAAACGTGTCGCCTGTGTGCAAGGAGCTATTGCAGGCTTGAACGCTGAACGCGAAAGTGTTCGGAGCATGTGGCTTGGGGCTTAAAAGTACGGCTGTGGCATCCCTTTAGCTTTCATAGTATGTGTCTGTGAGCAAAGTTTGCGGGCCCAGCCCTAAGCAAAAGGAGAAGAGACCCTCGTGATGACAAAGCCAGCACTTGGAAGGCTGCGTGACGTGCTGCTGAAGCCCCTCTGCCCGATCTGGGGCTCCGACGATGCGCTCCCTGAACCAGGTCGATGGATTTAGGTCCTGTCCAAGTCTACAATGCGCGAACCAGAAGCTCCAGTGGCAGAATTGTTCACCTGATGGTTGCTTTATCCACTCGGGATGCTTGTGGCTCGGGCCCAAGTCAGGAGAGCCACAATCTTTATGCGATTCCAGAATCTGCGGACTCCACACCGATCCTCGATTCGCATTGTCTTCTTGTGGTCGAGGACCTCGCTGGGCAGTTTGCAAGGTTGGGAGCATTGAAGCTTAGCTCAACAGCTGGACCTTCTGCCGTGACCCACAACAAGCCTCAAGCGCATCTGAACCTCGAAGGCCTGACTCCTAGGTCCTGTTTTGAGGGTTCGATCGACCTGGGGAGCCGAATCTGTGCCGCCGTGCCCTTGAGCTTCCTCAAACACTGTGCTTTTGCGTTTCAAGCTGTCAAAACTGAAGCAGGAAGCCAAGCAAAGACTCCGAACCCAAACCTCGCAACACCCGCACAAAGGCTGTTGCCCACTCGCTGATGATCTTCTGGCACTCGTCCTTTGGCTGCCAAACATACCTGTTTCATGTGGAAGGCATGCTGGTACTCCTCGTGTATGTATATGTATTAAGTATTAAGAGTAAGTAAGTAAGTAAGTAAGTAAGTAAGTAAGTAAGTAAGTAAGTACGTACGTAAGTACGTAAGTACGTAAGT
>CAJNJA010018134.1:0-10710 GCA_905231915.1 Symbiodinium necroappetens | reverse complement strand
GTAGTAGTAGAAGAAGAAGAAGAAAGTGGTAGTAGTAGTAGTCGTCGTCGTCGTAGTCGTCGTCGTAGTACCGCTACCGCCATTCTTCTTCTACTACTACTACTACTACTACTACTACTCATCACTCGACTCGTGAGTGCTCACTACTCCTTCTCCTTCTCCTTCTCCTTCTCCTTCTCCTTCTCCTTCTCCTCCTCCTCCTCCTCCTACTCCTACTCTACCGCTACTCCTACCACTACTTCTGCTGCTGCTACTACTACTGCTACTGCTATTGCTACTGCTACAGCTGCAGCTACTCCTTCCTCCTCCTCATCCTCCTCCACCTACACTTACGCCTGCGCCTACTCCTACTCCTGCTCTGCTACTGCTACTGCTGCTGCTACTGCTACTGCCACTACTGCTGCGGCTGCTGCTGCTGCTACTACCGCTACTACGATCCACTACTGCTACCACAGCTGCAAGTGCTAGTATTCGTGCTAAAGCAGCAGTAGTCGTCGTCGTTGTACTCGACGTAGTCATAGTCAGAATCGCGGCATCGGCATAAGCATTAATAAGTAATCAGGGTCTTCGCGAGCAAACCAGATGCAGTCGCTGGAGACGAGTAGCAGCACTGCCGTGTGCAGGGCACCGCACCTGGGCTTTGAGGACCTCCTGCTGGCGCTTGCGCTCCTCGAGGGCAGCATCGTTGCGGCCCTAACGTTTTAATATTTAGCCGGTACACAATCCTCTTCCCACCTGCCGCTGTATTTCGCGCCAGCTTTTCTTAATCCGAAGGCTCCACGTCAACTGGAGAAACTGAGAGGCCTCTTAGACTTTAACCATGCGTTACCGGATCTGACAGCCTCCGCCTCACGAAGAGCCTCCTGCCGCCTCCGAGCTGCCTGCAATGAGGATAAGTTCAGGAAGTTGTGATGTTTCGGCATGTTTCGGCTCCGCAGGCTGCATCTCGAATCTGCCTACCCCTATCTACCCCCCAAATGCAGTCATGCGGAGCCGTGCTCTTCAGCAATGTCGAACAACTTGCATACCCATAGTCCGTCATAGCCACAGCTTTCAGGAGGGCAGGCAGCGAACGGCAGAAAGCATCGCCCTAAGTGACCCTTGATTTCGCTGCACGGGAAGAGGCAGTGAAGCAAGGCAAGGTGGGGAAGGATAAGGGGAGCCAAATGGACAAGAAAAGCAGGAGGGTCGCAAAGGCACTTGGGCAGGTTTGATTCGGTTCGCTGATAATTCCACTGTCCGCAGCAAGAACGGTCAAATCATGTCAAGGGTCAATGTCGAATCACGACGGTCTGGTTCAAGATGCTGCATTGCAAAATATTGCAAACAGCATCTATCCTCCAGAAAAGCCAAATCTTGCGGAGCATTGTGTGCATGATGCTCATCGCGTTGAAACCAGTCGGCCAAGTATAACCAGGTTGTACTTGGCCGTTTCCGGGGCCAAGGTTGGACAGCTAACATTCATACGTAACAAGAAGCAAGAACGACAATTTGGGAAAGTGAAATTGAGCAAGCATGCAGCATTACAATGATGATCACCAAGACAAGGATAAGCGATCGCTTGAAGTACTTTCACAATGACCAACGTAGCTTCGCAAAGAGAACTAAGCTGGTGCGTGGAACAACCCGAAATCGATGTTTAGGCTTTTGCGTTGCTCAAACTGACACATGGATGCAGCAAGCGCTATGGACAGGACAGGCTGAGAGTCGGAACCTCCTGCCAGAAAATCAAGACAGCGAGGCTGTTGCGCAGAAAAACGTCGCTAAAACTGATGATAAGCCAAACCAGCTCTGACTCTCAATGTCCTGATACCCGACTGCTCCTCTGCATGATTAAATGCTTCATTCATGCCCCCACGCCCCTTTCATGCTGAAGTCCTACAGTCTGGAAGCTGCAAGCCGGAAAGCGGCTTCCGCGCCTCTTCTAGCTTCTTCTTCTCGGCCTCCGCTGCGGCTTTGAGGCGGTCCTGGCGAGGTACCCTGATGCCGCAGCGCCTTTTTCCACCGTGCCGCTTCGTCTGCCGGACCAGGAAGTATAAAGACGATGAATTGCAAGACTTCACGCAGAAACAGCAAGTATTCTGAAGATTCTGCTGGTCCAGCTGTTCAACATGTAGATTCAATGCAGATGCTCGGCTACAGACCTACACTGCACCCGAAATGTGGCCCAAGTTCTGCACGTCAGACAGAAATGAAACCCCGGAAACTCTTCCTCCATAAGCTTGCCGGACTTCCGCAGCTTGCGACCTTTGCGGTTCGACATTCAGTGTGCTGGCATGCTAGGCAGTATCTTTGCTGGCAAGTTGCAGACTTGATAAGTGCCACTTGACGACTCTCATTGACTCCCCTGGACATTACACGAGCAGGCACACATTTTCGATTCCATGGTCGGTCGAGGGCCGGTCAGGCCCAAGATACTCCGAAGCTTTCCCTCGGAACAAACGTAGACAAGGTTCCTGTGGGAGTACTACTTCCGTCATACTCGAGTAGCGAAAACTGATGTCTATCGCCAGTTGTTCCAGGTCCACAAGAAGCAGAACTACGTAGATTTCGAGGCGATCGGGAACTTTGCCCGAAAGAAGGTGCCCCACTGTAAGCACAGGACATATGTACAGATACTTTAAAGCATCTTTGCGTAAGCTTGGCATCCGAGACATGCGTTGCCCGGTCTTGCCAAACTTGTCATCGAGAAGTCTGCAGTTCCCATCCTGCACCGAACCGGCAAGAGTGCTGCGATTCAGTGGTGATACGTGCTTCACGTAGGCCCGAAGAAAATTTCGAATGATCATGTATGTTGATGCATTGCAGTCAATCACAGAGGCTGCCCTGACAGACTAACATCGTGTTTTCACACGCAACTCCGTGATACATCACCGGGCATGCTGAGCACAGCGCCTCGAGCCCGTGCTAGGCACCTGAGAAGAACCACCGCCGCCCTATCAAACACAATCCAGTAGATGAGCACTTCCACGGGCAAACCATGGCAAACGTGATCAAGCGTGATTTCAAAGAAGCAGGCATCTTCCAAGACATTACGAGAAATTTACGAAACAGTCGAACTACGTGCCCTGGACAAGCGCAAGGTCAAAGGCTGGTGGTGGCAGGAGGAGTACGGTAATGCGCAGATTGCAGTTCTGGCACCTGTGTGCTGCTCGAGTGTCACTCTCAAGCTATCTGCTTGATACAGATGCTTGTACAGCTCCACGCCAACACCTCGGAAAATGGAGAAAATGCAAAAGGCCTTAGCCACAGGGACATGCCATCGGTGTTCAATTCCTAGTGGTTTGTTCGATGCTGCCAGGATGCGATAGACTGTCGGACTGAGTTTGACAGACTCCGGGAAAGCAACATCCTGGGTAGCGGGTAGAGCAGAAGGTCTGTCGAGACGGCATTGCGGAATCTTACTCCTTCAGCTAGAAGTCCGTATCATTAATCCGCCACACAATGTCAGCATTGCGAGTGCCATCATTCAAATCCTCGGCTGGCAAACATCGCTAACGGCAAAGCACATGGCTGATAACGCTGCACCTGCCATCGCTGTAACACCGAGCTTCGAGGCATATTGAGATCACATCTCCCGGATGCAACCGCTGGACATTGTCAACTTGGTGCGAGCAGGCTGCACCTGCACAGGCGAAGTGAGCATATCCTTTGCACGGCCTCTTCGGCTTGAATCTGGAGTAAGGTGCAATCACTGCAAGCATCAAGTGCTAATATTATGCACCAACTGACCATGACCATGCCTTCTGCGTGCTTCACGAGGACCTTCGTTTGGTGGTGGTGGAAGTTGAGCAAGGACCCCGCCTCTCAGAAACAGGAATACGACTAAAACTTGCGAACGCTGCACCTCCGTCACATCTGCCCTCCCCTGCCTGATACGTTTCCAGGAAGTGGTGGTCTGTGTCCCAGAGGGCCCTGGACTTGTTCGTGGAAAGGTCCGTCTGCTCCCGCGAGATCACTCCGGCCACGATGTACCAGTCCTCCAGACCGAACCCTCACTATCCATCCATCTGTTTGAGACTCAGCCTGGGCACGCCGGCGATCACGTCAGTGCGCATGATCCCACTTAGGCCAAAACCCCCTCAGAACACTTGAAGAACCCTGCAAAGTCCGGAGCTGCCCCGATCGTGGGAACGGAGTCCACTCGGATGCGCCAGACGTGTCGGCCTCCCAGGAGATCTTCCTTTTCGTATCTTTTCCTTCAACTGCTGCTTTGCAAACCTCCAACCACCCCCTTCTGCCTCTTGAGGCCTCGCCGAGGCCCGTGGCTCGGCACCAGAGGCCTGAAACGCTTGAGGCTTGCCAAGAGCTCGAGCCCGAGTAGCGGTGCTCATTTGGAAGTTTGGGAAAACATATTCTAGCTTCTGCCGAGGGCCTCCGGCTCCGAAAACATGGTGAAAGGCTGAGCTCCGACCGTTTGAGAGTCAAAATGCTGGGAAAAATGCAGGGTGTCTGCTCAATTCAAGGTGGTTGCCCCTCAGCCTCGTCGCGACTGCTCCTTGCGCCAGCGAGCAGGATGCGCACTCAACAGTTGCACGCTTCGCATGCACGGGATCATGCCCTCAAGCATTGAAGCACGGCAGAGAACACCCGGACGTCAATGACCCCAAGACTCCACACACCAAGAGCCACTAAGACCTTTCCAGAGCTCCTGTGCCACCGTTGGCAGGCTCAGGGAAATACTCCCGTCCTGGGCGCATGTCAAGGCTGACTCCAAGTTGCCGGAAACCTTGATCGGCCCTACTGCTTGTCTGGACCCCGAATGGACTCCGTAGGCTCAGTCAAGGCTTAACACTGCCATGAAGAGGAGTCGCGATTCGGGCGACTTGTCTGCTACTGGCCAATTGATGTCGAATGATACTGCCAGCACTACTGTAAGTGGTCTATAGCGGAATCAGCGAAAAGAAAATCCGGCTGGCGCCCTTCTCTTCCTGCCGCCATGGGGCAGAATTCAGCTGACCATGACCTTCAAAGGATCCCCATTGCACCATCCGGTCCTCCAAAGCACCGGAGCAGGGCTTACATTGACGGGCTACTCCGTCTTTTAATATGCACCTTTCCTCCACCATTCGCTTGGCAACGGCTCTCATTACTAAGACATTGTCGTTGTCCAAAATGTCCTCGGGAAATGATTTTGTAATAGCAAAGCACTACAGTACATCATGGCAGGACCACATCTGCTGGACGGCGTCACCCAGCTTGTGAAGTCAAGAGGCCAGGTTCAAGTTAATGAGACGACTTCTCGGCAGGCATGCAACCTTAAGAGGCCACAGACTGATCTAGATCTTGCAACAGGCAATTCCTGGCGGTCGCGGATGCTACAGCACATCATTAGCACTTCATGCTTCCCGCCGCCAAGCCACCAGTTCTTCCAGAACGCGATTCCTTTGCTGGAAGCTACGGAATCCGATGAAACCCAATTAAATCTCTGGGACCTATCGCAATGCCAAAGCGTGCGATTCGGCTGCCCATCTCTCGGTCCCCCTGGCCGAGGCTCAAATTCATGATGCAAGCATCTCGCATCCATACTTCGATGGCGCCCGGCATCCCAGATGCATGCTCCTCAGCACGGATCCCCGATCTCAGCCACACATCCGAAGTCCAATTTTTGTCGAACCAAGGTTGCAAATTGTCCAAATTAGGCTTTAATAGCAGGGGTTTGACACAACAACAGCCTGCTTGGCAGTGTAGTGCGAAAGGCACGAAAACCAACGTGGATGTATCGGCACCTTGCTTCCTACACAGGACAGTACTGTAGCATCCACAGAACCATAAGCTGCGGTGATGCCAGGAATAACACGAAAAGGGCATTGGCCAGTTGGAGTAAGCCGAAAGCTTTGGTGTTGGTTTCAGAAACTGGCTCGCTCGAATCTGTTGATTCATGGAGAACGGATAAACACTCCTTCAACAAGTCCAGTCACTATGAGTGTGCTTGAGCAACTCTGGCAAGCAAGCACTCCACCCCCAAGCTGATCAGAAGCCTGGATGAATCTAGGCCCAGCCCCAACCCTAACCCTACCGGCAGACGGCGCACACTCAGGTAAACATTCTTGTGCTTGTTTCAACAAGCTCCAGCCGAAATGGCTAGGCTGGAACCATCAAACGCACATCGACGGCGGATACACAACCGCCTATCATTGAAGCTTATGAATGCAGATTAGCCCCCTGCCATCCCATGCCTGCACGGAAAATAGGCGTCCACACTGCCTGTGGACGACCGGTAACAGCCGCTTTGCTTGGCTGCCTCTCAGCGCCTCTACTACTTGTACAGACCATGCAGGTAGCCCCACACTTTCTCAAGAGTAGTCAAAGCTCACCAACCTGCCATTGCTAACATGGTTCCCTCCCCACGCCCACACCCACATATCAAAAGAATTCACAAAAGCGAACGAACATACGCTCACCCACAAGCTCACACACACACACATGCGAGAGAATCTGTACCCTGTTTCGGCCAACACCTGATCATAGCTTCACTGACAGAACTGCAGGCGGGGGCACCATAGCATCCAGCACCGTGTTCTGCAGCGTGGGACACTGCAACGTGTCTGCAATCTTCCTCAGCATCTTCGTCCAATGATGGAGCATATCGGCACATCACACAACCATGATCAACCATGGCTGGCTATAAGAGTGTCCAAAAACGGAATAGCGAAAAGGTGAAAGAGACCAGAGAGCGAGGGCGGCAGCGACATGTGACAGCGTTTGCTTGTTTCCAATTTTTTCCGCGAGATTGGACCCCTGGACCCCTGTTGCACTCATCTTGCGACCGATCAGCAGCAGCGGCATCACATGCTCGGGGCTCACCGCCCCAAGGTCCTCGCCATAGATGAAGTCGAGAGCGCGCTCCTTGGCCAAAGGGCGGATGCAAGCGGATACCGATCGAATGTTTCGGAGTCAAAGCCCGTCCTACTTGGTCCTACTTCACGCAACTTGGCAGCACAGCAAATCGCAGCTCCACTGCAGCTTGGCGACGACGTGATCTTTGCACGCTTCCGGACACAGCACTGCCAGGTCCGTGTCTCTGCCTTCGTACCTCCACTACACTCGTCGGCACATGGAAGCTTTCAGAAAACGAAACCACGCTCAAAGTCTGGCCCAATAAGCTAGCTTGTGGATTCCTGTGTCCTTGAAGTCTTTGCATTTGTGTGATGATGGAATGAGGATGCAAAGCTTCACAACGATGTCCAAGGTTCCTAAAGAAAGGGGTTTCCGCCCATATCCACCCCCTTCCCAAACGAGATGCCCTGCACAACTCGCACGCGCTGGGTTTCTGGCACACCCTCGCGGGAAGCACCAGCAAAGAAGTGCGCTGGCCTCTTCCTCATGACGTGATTGGCGGCAGGTCTTGGGCCCTGAAGGGTTTATGTACAGTTACAGCATCGCCCTATTGAGGACAGGACTGTGGCACATGCTTGGAGCTCGAGCGACAGCGCTCTTCAACAAATCGTTGGTCCAAAAAACAATGCAAATTCAAAGAACAAACTGAGGGCGCCCTGACCTCACATTTGCCTATTGCTTAGTATCCTGATGTTGTGAACCTCAGCATAATTTGGATGAAGAAGTCTTGACTTGCGCTTGGAACCCTTTCCGAGAACGGTTGCGAACACAATGCGGAGCGGGCGCATATCGTTGCGGCGAACGTTGTGCAGGAGTTGCAGACATGAACAGCTGTGCAGACTCGTGGTGATCCGCGACGCGCAACATGCCACAACTACCCACAATTGCCGTGACTTGCGTGCCTTCTGCATTTGTGCATGTCTGCTCGCGGTGCCACGCGGAAGTGCGGATTATTGCGCGTTGTAATTTCAAGAAAACATGACAAAGCTGCGAACAGCAGCTGCAGACCTGCAGTCAGAGTGCCCCTTCATTCTCATGGGTTCAGCAGCAGCTCTTGGCAAGCAAGCGCCCATGAGCCCCCATGTGGAGGGCCCCATTTGCGACACTCTACTTGGTTGTTTCTTTCGCTTCCTCTTGATCCTCTTGTTAGCCCGGATGACCCAAAAAAACATGGCTTCGGGTCTTAATTTCTCCATTTGAAAGGAACCGGATTTGGGATTCTTCAAATCTTCAAACCAAGGCAGTGTAAAATTCACGTGACAAAGGCGAGGGCACCCTCACACCTAGAAGCACTGCTTTTCGGAAAACTTGAGCCCTGTGAACAGGAGCTACACAGCCTGCTTTGAACCGCACCTGTAGCAGCAACAACACAACGACAGCAGGTAGGACTGCACCACCACCACCACCACCACCACCACCAGCACCACCACCACCACCACCACCACCAGCAGCACCAGCACCACCACCACCACCACCACCACCAGCAGCAACAGCAACAACAAAAACAACAGCAGCGACAACGACAACAACCACAATCACAACCAACACCAGCACCAACACCACCACCACCACCACCACCACAGTCCCAGCCACAGTCACAACGACAATGATGTCATGTGCAGATATGCAGGCCCCGTTCGCGACTTGTTCAGAATTCAGCAGGGGCCCTGAAACAAAAGAGGCTAGGGGACTCTGTCGAACGTGACACACCCAACTGTGAGCTCCAATTCTGAGGGTGGCACCCACCCACCAACACACAGCAATGGACCCGCCAGACCCGATCGCCCCAGCGGAGCTCCCAGTCCTTTGATGCATTTGTCTAAACTGCAACCTTTAACTTTCTAGCGCCGCCCACGACCAGCATTATCTAGAATCTAGCATGCACAGGCAACCTGTACGGCCTCAGCCTTGACACATGACTCAAAAGAAGGGTCTATATCTGAGCGCAAGCCACAGAAAAGCGCGGGTTGCGCCATGTGATGCGCTCACCGTCTTCTGACACCTGACACCAATCATTGCTCTTCTAGACTCCGACAGACTTCCAGATTCACGAGCTGGGCGACACGTGCTACCATGATCTCCCATGCAGAGTGCCCCGACTGACATGCCAAAGTGTGACCAGAAGGCATTCACAGAACTCCCGTCCTTCAAGCGCTTGAAGGCACTGCTCATGAACGAAAGATGGTGGAAATCTAATCTCAAGGGGGAGCTCGCTCTTGCAATAGGTGCTTGCACACCGTTGCGAGGTGTTGCCGTGGATGCTCTGACTCGAACTTTGATTAGCTTGTAGACTTGTCAATCAGCGAGGCAACCCGAGCTCTAACGAGGGGATTATTAGTCTCAGAGTACAACTGCGTGCATGTACGCGGCTGCGGGCTAGTCAAGCTTTGAGGTGCATTGAGCCAACGCTGGCCGTGCACGCAGAAGTTCACTGAAGCGCTCGACTGACACAGATGTTCCAGGTTCTCGGGCGCTCCAGCTGACCTCTGAGTGCCGATTGGAGCCTGACAGTGCACCGCTTATCACCTTTTGAGGGGCCTCCATACGCAACCCTTTGCAGCCGACCTGAGCGCCGCCAGCTCACGCTCTCGCCGCTCCAAGTCCTGATGAGCGTGCGGGCCGTAGTCTTCTGTCGTCTGTCTGGCGTGGATCACAGATCGGAGCACAGCACCGAACTCGACGGGAATCCTTTCAAAACCGACCCCACTTGCACGAGTACTTGGAATCGCTTCCGGGTCCATCAGCGCAACACGTTCACGCATGGCGGCTACCTTTGCAGTTTCGATTGAAGTGTGGAATTGCAGTCCAAGGCTTGCACGATCTGTTCCAAGTACTTGTTTCATAGAGCATCATGCAGCCACAGCCTGTCCTTTCCCGGCCTCTGCATCCCAGGCTTTGCGCCGAGCCTGCTTTGCTTCCAGCACCCAGCGTTCCTGACTTCACGCGTTCGAAGCATACATAAAGTTGCAAGGATGGAACACCGCCTGACGTTCGGCCCACACACGCTTCCGCTCCTGTCGGGACACTCATTCTGCCGGGGAGGCTTCGAGCGGATCTCTAACCTAAAGACAAGTCCGACAGTCAACTCTTGGAAGTGCCCTGTGGTGCCTGCTTCGCAGCTTCGCGCTCACGCAGGTGCTGCGCCCATCGAACCGCAAACTGCTTGCGTGTCCTGGCCTCGGGCTCGAATGGCTTGATTCCCCACCATCACAAGCAGTTCTTACAGCCACCATGGGCCACCATGCCCAAGATCTGCGAGGCATTGATGTCGCTATCACAAGAGTTACAGTTCCGAACCAAAGGAAGCCGTTCGCGACCCATCAGTTTGCTTTGCTACAAGACATACAAAGAAACACAGCGCACTCCTGCAGTCGATCACTTTCCATACTATTCCATACACGACCACAGCAGACGAAAAACTACAGCTCGTGCGCGTAAAACATGTGTTCAACATCTCTTTCCAAACCTGTATGACCCACTCACGATTCACCAGGGGCACGGCCTCTTTTTCTCTTTCTCCATTGCTCTCTTTCTCAATCTCTCGCTTGCTTGCACGCCGTTTGGGAAGTTGAGCGCAAGGCCCCCCCCCCCCTCCCTGTGCGCTGCGCTAGGCCAGCGTCCGTGTCCAGTTGATTTGTGAAAGTTTGAGCCCCACGTCGTCTCTTTGAGCAGCTTCGGTCCCTATGTGACTCCCCGACATGTACCATAATAGAACATGCGTATGGCGTATATGTCTCTCTCTCTCGCGGTCTCTCTCTCTCTCTCTCTCTCTCTCTCTCTCTCTCTCTTTGCTTTGCTTTGCTCCGGGGATGAGGAGTGGGCAGACCCCACCCCCCGCGCTCCAGGCGCACCCCCTCCAACATGTTGTTG